>QNUK01000006.1:1220000-1370000 GCA_013621035.1 Clarias magur
TGTGACTTGGTGGTTCCCCCCCGAACTCGGGGTGAAGCTGTAAAACTGTCCGCTTTGTTTACAGGATCGCCAATTTACACAATGGTTTCAGGTCTAGTTTGAGGCATCTGGCTTTAGTGTAGCTTCAAGCCCAGCAAACTTCCTGTCCCATGCCTGGTTAAGATCCAGCATCTTAGTTTTACAACCTCTCCTTTATGCTCCCGAATGAGATAAAGTTATCGGGATGGCACCATGATGTCTGGAGAAGAGCTTCTGGAAGGTGATCGAGTTGCTCTTAGTTGGGGGTCTGCCTGACCCTACATATATATATAATAAAAACATATATATATATATATATATATATATATATATATATATATATATATATATATGTAGGGTCAGGCAGACCCCACAGTCTCACAGTCACTGCTGTCTGGCTCAAGGATTACATAAATTATCTGAATAACGGATTACATTTTAGAAAATATAACTAAGTAACTGAGTATTTAAATGGGGGACCTAACACGTTAGATTACTCGTAGCAAAGAAGTAATCCAAGTACTTTGTAAATTTGTACTTTGTAACTTTGTAACACTGAAACTAGCATACTTTCTAGCATGATTTCTTTGGAATTCTATACTCTTCAACATCAGCTTCACATGATGCAGTTTCATCATTGCAAAATTGTTAATATTATTAAAACACCTATGAAACGTTCAAATTCCAGATTAATGATGACTGGACAAAATTTGCAGCATTACTAGAACATAAAATAACCTGTGTGTTTCAAGTTCACTTCATGCTCTTGTGTTTACATGGTTGCCTGGTTCTTGTTTTTGGGTTACACTGACTAAACCTTGCCTGATTTTTTTCTTCTGAGCATTTGCTTCCATTCCAATCTTGACCAAATTTTGACATTATACAAACATGAAATTAGTAACACTTAAACAATATCCATCTATAATTCTTATTCATACACCCAAATCCCTGTTTCTCAAGTTTAACATCGACAAATAGATACCGGTGCCTAGATGGTGCCTGAACCAATACTTGCATACTTATGTTACTACAAATATTAGTTGGATTTGTATTACTAAAGCTTTCTGACTTGTGTAATTATTTTTCACATACAGTGAGGGTGATGTTTTTTTTACGTTTGTTTCAGAGAACCAGAGGGCAAATATTTGAATCAATCACTCAGGCTTCTAAACGGCGCCATTTTAAAAGTTTTGGAACTAGTACATACTGTTTATATAGGTTTCTGTATCCAACCCTAATCTTAAAGCAAGTATGAATACATGGTTTATTAATCACAGTAAAGCCAGTTACAAACAAAAGACATCCAAACTCGATAGTGTGATTTTAAAGCCGGCCCTGGGTAATGCTGCTGCTCCGGCAGGACTAAGCCAAACAATGACACAAATTACCGAGAAGTCTGTGGTCACAGTTCTCTGAACCCTCCAGTACTAGGGTGGATTGAACTTGGGACAGCTTCAATAAAACATTTTAGCATTTCACACTCATTCACTTACTCATTAATTCTCTATACTGTTTATCCTGGGTCACGGGAAGCCAGGAGCCTATTATAGGGAACTCTGAGCACAAAGGAAACAAGAGAGTGCCAATTCAGTTCAGGGCAAGCACGCATGCACTCACACACTTAGTCACACACTATGGAGAATCTGGATATGCCATTTAGCCTCCTGTACATGCCATTTGACTGTTGAAGGAAACCAGAGTACCTGGAGGAAACCCACCAAGCATGGGAGAACAAGAGCACACAGATGCAGGCGGGAATCAAACCCTCAGGTCCGCCTTGCCACTTAGTCAATCATTAATTGTTTTTTTTTGTGTGTGTGTGTGGGGTGGGGGGATGTACCCTCCAAAATTATCCATGCAAATTACTATAGCTTTTTATCTATGCTCAATTAAACGATATCATAATATCAAACCATCTAGAAAAATTCTTCCAAAATCTTCCATTCCCTACTTTTTCCCCTCTCTCATCTTGCTCTGCAGGTAATGTGTTTGCTGACAAACTGCACACACTGCCTCTTCCCACATCCCTCAGATTATGTAAAGTCAATATTGGATGGAGAAACACAACTATATAGCGCTAGCTCTATATTTTTCTCTTGTTTCTTATAGTTTTTTTATCCAAAGCACTGGCAGATGTGACAGAAGCATTTAGCACTCTCCATAAGTGCTAAAAATGTATAATTAAGGTTTTTTCTTTCTTTTTTTATCACAGATATGTGCCTGCAACACAGAATAGGTCAATGACAATATATATTTTTAAAAAATGTGCCTTGGCAGTGTGTGTGGCGTCAAACATCAAACTGTGTCAGATAGGAAAAAAAAGTATCATTCGTTTTATAAAGGGTACATTTTCTCACTACCGGAATATGGGAATGATTTTGCAAAAATAGAACTCTTAAAACGAGCATATTATTATTATGGAATAGAAACAACCAAAAACATCAATAAAAACTTGTGATCATATATAGGTGTTATTTCTTTGCTTACTGTATGTGAGCCAGAGCCTGGAGGAAACCCACCAACCACAGGGAGAACATGCAAACTCCATACACACAGAGTCAGGAATCAAACCTGAACCCTGGAGGTGCAAGTCGACATTGTTAACCAGTAAACCACCGTGCCGCATCCTGAGCCCTATACATGGTTATTATGAAAAAAAAAAAAAAAAAAGCTAAAATGCTCTGAGTTGTAGGGGCTACAAAGGTGTCTGATATGAACAATGTGTGTGAGTACCAGTTATCACAGATGCTGGTTCTTTACAATATATAACTTTTAACAAAGTAAATTGATTAAAATGGGATGGCTTTACTTTACTTTTCTACTTTAAGGTGATGCATCATTCGTGATTCCAAATAGTTCAATCTTTGTGTCATCAGACCAGAGGATGGTCAAGGAATGGCTGAAGACATGGCTGAAGGAATGGCCATGCAGGAGTGATTGGTGGAGTGCTGGAGTCCTATAAGGCTGTCCCTTCTCCACAAGAAAACTCAGGATCTCATTTACAGTGCCCCTTGGGTTTTTTGGTTACCTGTCTGATAAGACCCTTCATTCTCAATTGTTCAATTTGGCTTGATGGTCAGATCTGGGAAGACTGTTGGTAGTTCCAAATCTTTTCCATTTAGAACAATGGAGGCTGCTGTGCTCTTTGTCACTTTTAATGCTGTGGGAATGTTCTCACATCCTGTCCCAGATCTGTGTCTTTACATATCATGTCTCGCAGGTGAATGAATTCAGTTATTCACAAGTGGATTGTGGATTTCTATTCACAAGTGGAGTCAAATTGTAGAAGCACCTCAAGGACCATTGAAAGGGGTAGGATGCACCAGAGCTCAATTGGAAATAGTCTGAATACACATATAAAACTAATATTTTACTATCTATAAATCAGATATTCCAGCCTATTATTATTATTATTATTATTATTATTATTATTATTATTATTATTATTATGTTGTTGTTGTTGTTGTTGTTGTTGTTGTTATAAATTAACTAAAAACTCCAAAGACCTGTTTTTACTTGATGAGGAAGAAAAAGAGGTTTTAATCCATTTTAAAATGAGAATGAAACATAACAAAATATGGAAAACTTGATAGTGCCTGAAACATTTAATCAGCAATGTATATCCAGCGGAATGTTCCAGCATTTTATACTATTATTATTATTATTATTATTATTATTAGTGAGTTGGTTGGATGGTTGGTTGGTTTCGTCATTGTGCTTCTAACTCTTTTTCATTTTAAACCCAACTAGAAGGTTATAATATTAACGTCGTGAATTGCCTTGAAAAGTGGAGATATTCATGTATCTTTTACTTAATTATCATCAGGGAATTCAAATGCAAAAATGCTGATGTTTGTTTAAATATAAAAAGAATAAAAGTCCAATAATCGCCACAGGTCATAATAATAAAATCCATATTATTTGTTGTAGTTACTGCACAGCAAAATCTCCTGGGTTGAATTAACATTCGGTGTTTATAGGTCCCGTTCAACTCGTATGAACTCTGAAAGAAAGTCAACAGTGGATATTTTACTGCATATAGATTTCTTTATCACAATATATACAATTATTGCAGTTTACTGCACATTTTTATTCCACACAGAAGCTTATCTAGAATCTCTCCTGCAATCCCAGAAGGACTTTCTGAAGGTGTTTTAGGTTAGTAATGTACTGTGTATGTGCGGCAAGATGTTGTTAATTCTCCCAAATGGAGTGCTGTTTCCAGCTCTGGATCTGCAGATCGATTGTGATTCTTGATAAGACATGGCCTTTTGGGAGCTAGTTTTACACGGACGCATGCTGCTGGCTTGCTAGTTAGTGAGTAAATGTGTTCGTCTGCGTGCGAACGTGTGTGTGTGTGTGTGTGTGTGTGTGTGTAAAAATCCCAGTAGCAGGTGTCTGTTGTCTCCTCCTCTCTTCCTTTTGATCACTGTCCAAGGACACATATCCCTTGGCTCTCTTTCACACCTTCATTCACCTCCTCCTTCTCTCTCTCTCTGTATCCTCAATCTTTACTGCAGCTGGTATAATTGGACAGCTCAGCCTTTTTTTTTTTTACGATAATGCAGACAAGATCATCACCTTTAATGAAGTGGATATTGCAGTGTAGCCAAGTCCAGAACTCGATCGTTTCCTCAAAGTCAGGTTTTTTAAATGTATTGTTCCTTCTTGTTTTTTAAATGTATTTTTAAAGGTTGCTGTTACCACTCTTGGTTTCTTTTTCCCCACCAGCTTTATTATTATTTTTTTATTCAACAACCATTTGTCTAATGTAATTTGTTTTCACATTTTGTGAAATAATTACTTAAATTTGTACTTTTTACGTACTAATTTTTTTATTTTTTTATTTATTTTTTACAAATCCTACTTCGTATTTTTTAACCTTTTATATCTGCATTCACAGTTACTTTGTTGTAGCGCATCTTAAAAACAGGCTACTTCCTTTGATCAAGTACAATATGACAATAACTCTGTGATGAACACTTTCCCATAGTGTAAAACGTAATGGCATGATACACGAAGCAGACATGGGAGAATCCTTTTGTATATGCACAATGTTCTCCTTATGAAAAGCTTGAAAATATAAATGAAATAATGAATACAATTTCCTTTATCACTTAACAATTTTATCCTCATATCACCAATATTTTATCTAGCATATAAAATAAACAGTGTTGTAATATAACAGAGTACAAATACTTTCTGTACTTCATTATTTAGGTTTCTTGCAAATTTCACATTTACTCTATTGCATTTCCTGAATAAAATGTGTACTTTTACTCCAGTATATTATTTCCCCTAAGCATCCTTGTAACTCATTACCGTACCAGTTCCAGCTGGTGATGTAATGCCTGTCTAAACAGCAAGCACCCCCATGTTGTTGTCACAGTAGAGTCAATGATGATGGATACCATCATGAAAGCAGGCTCTGCTGCCAACGTTACAACTCTGGTAACAGACGACAACTACCTCGACTACAGTACACATGCTAATATAATAACCTTAATTGTGCTTGTATCTTAGTCTCTGTGTGCCTTCTGTGGGCATGTGTTTATTTTTTTCCCCTAAAATGATTTCAAAGCATATTTATAAATAATAAAAATAATCATAATAATCATAATAATCATAATAATAAATTGAGTTCTGCTAATATGAAATGTTTAATGCAGTATTTTTTTTTTTCAATTTAGTCTAACATGTGCCCCCATAGAACATCTTTAGGGTGAATTAGAGCGAAGACTGTAAGCCAGTCCTTCTCGTCCAACATCAGAGTCTGTCCTTATAAATGCGCTTCTGGAAGAATGGTCAAAAATTCCCATAAACACACTCCTAAAACTTGTGGAAAGCCTTCCTAGAAGAGTTGAAGCTGTTATAGCTGCAAAAGGTGGACCAACATCATATTAAGAATTGGATGTTACTCAAGTTCATATTCATGTGCGAGTGAATATGGCTGGTGAATACTTTATAGTTACCTCTCTCTCTCTCTCTCTCTCTATATATATATATATATATATATATATAGTATATATATATATATATATATATATATATATATATATATATATATATAATATATATATATATATATATATATATAAATGTTGTGTGGTACCCTTCGGTCAATGAAAGAAAAACTCACAATGGTCACATAAATAACTTTAATCTGACAAAAGTAATAATTTAAAAAATTCTATGAATGTTAACCAATGAAAGTCAGACATTGCTTTTCAACCATGCTTCAACAGAATTATATTTAAAAAATAAACTCATGGAACAGGCTTGGACAAAAATGATGGTACCCCTAGAAAATACTGAAAATAATGTGACCAAAGGGACATGTTAATTCAAGGTGTGTCCACTAATTAGCATCACAGGTGTCTACAATCTTGTAATCAGTCAGTGGGCCTATATATAGGGCTCCAGGTAGTCACTGTGTTGTTTGGTGACATGGTATGTACCACACTCAACATGGACCAGAGGAAGCGAAGGAAAGAGTTGTCTCAGGAGATTCGAAAGAAAATTATAGACAAGCATGTTAAAGGTAAAGGCTATAAGACCATTTCCGAGCAGCTAAATGTTCATGTGACTACAGTTGCACATATTATTCAGACATTTAAGATCCATGGGACTGTAGCCAACCTCACTGGACGTGGCCGCATGAGGAAAATTGATGACAAATCAGAAAAGAGATGGATAATCCCAATGGTAACAAAAGAGCCCAGAAAAACTTCTAAACAGATCCAAGGTGAACTTCATGCTCAAGGAACATCAGTGTCAGATCGCACCATCCGTCGTTGTTTGAAAAGTGGACTACATGGGAGGCGACCAAGGAGGACACCATTGTTGAAAACAAATCATAAAAAAGCCAGACTGGAATATGCCAAACTACATGTTGACAAGCCACAAAGCTTCTGGGAGAATGTCCTATGGACAGATGAGACAAACATGGAACTTTTTGCCAAGGCACATCAGCTCTATGTTCACAGACGGAAAAATGAAGCATATCAAGAAAAGAACACTGTCCCTACTGTGAAACATGGAGGAGGCTCTGTTATGTTCTGGGGCTGCTTTGCTGCATCTGGCACAGGGTGTCTTGAATCTGTGCAGGGTACAATGAAATCTCAAGACTATCAAGGGATTCTAGAGAGAAATGTGCTGGCCAGTGTCAGAAAGCTGGGTCTCAGTCGCAGGTCATGGGTCTTGCAACAGGACAATGACCCAAAACACACAGCTAAAAACACCCAAGAATGGCTAAGAGGAAAACATTGGACTATTCTAAAGTGGCCTTCTATGAGCCCTGACCTCAATCCTATTGAGGATCTTTGGAAGGAGCTGAAACATGCTGTCTGGAAAAGGCACCCTTCAAACCGGAAACAACTGGAGCAGCTTGCTCATGAGGAGTGGGCCAAAATACCTGCAGAGAGGTGCAGATGTCTCATTGACAGTTACAGGAATCGTTTGATTGCAGTGATTGCCTCAAAATGTTGTGCAACAAACTATTACGTTAGGGGTACCATCATTTTTGTCCAGGCCTGTTCCATGAGTTCATTTTTTTTTATAATTCCGTTGAAGCATGGTTGAAAAGCAATGTCTGACTTTCATTGGTTAACATTCATAGAATTTCATAGAATTCTTATTTATTATTACTTTTGTCAGATTAAAGTTATTTCTGTGACCATTGTGAGTTTTTCTTTCATTGAACAATTTTGCCCACGTGTGTATACTGTGTATGTCACAAAAGTGAGTACACCCCTCTCATCTCACAAGGTGTCAAATGTCCACCACCTCCATGATGTTGTGATGGAGGAGTGGAAGAGGATTCCAGGGGCAACCTGTGAAGCTCTGGTGAACTCCATGGCCAAGAGAATTCAAGCCGTGCTGGACAATGATGATGACCACGCAAAATATTGACATTTCATATTTTCACTTAGGGGTTTACAGGGGTTCAGCTATTATTGGCAATATTCTTAGTTATTTTGAGGGGACAATAAATTTACACTGCTATAAAAACTTTACACTCACCACTTTTCATTGTGTCATTCATGCAGTGTTGTCCTACGAAAGATATAACTAAATATTTGCAGAAATGTGAGGGGTGTGCTAACTTTTGTGCCATACTGTATGTGTGTATGTGTATATTGTCCAGAGGCTGATGATGCTGTAAACTAACGTTTTTGACCATTTTTTATTATCTTTAACTAGCTTTGTAAATAAAATGGATCTGTATTCAACAAACTTTACATTTTTCCCTGTTTTTTCCTACCAGTGACACAATACTAAGACAAACAAAACCTTTTTTCTTGTTTCTTAATTAAAATCAAACACTATTATGATGCTAAATTATGTTTTAACATGATCACAAACACAATTGTAGGCTGATTTATCTAATGGGAGTATTTTTTATTCTAGAATTCACAACTAAAACAATTAAGAAGTATTTTTTTTGGCATTTGTAATTGTTATCACCCTTGTGAATCAAAACAATAAACAAAAATATTTTCTATCAGCTTGTCATACTTCTTGCTTCTTTAGAGAAAGAAAACTCTTTTGTTTCTGGCTCATCTACCCCAATAGCAGTGGAACTATTTTATAGCCACTATATGCAGAAGCTCAGCTATATTTAATATATACTGTATTTAAGGAAACTTTTAAAGCTCCATTTATTAATCTGGAAAAAGGCATCAGTCTGTATGCTTCATTATACATAAACCTTCCAGTATAAAGAAACACCAAACTAATTTTAGCCCAACAATATAACTTAAAGCAAGCAAAAAAACAAAAAAGAGGTTGCCTGCTCACTATACTGCCAAATATAGAGTGTGCTTCCAGTGAGGTGAGATTCATATTATTTCATAGTGAAGGTAATCTTAGCCCTAAGTGCAAGTAACCAATGACTGCAGTATAAAATACAATTATTAATAATAGCTAGATAATACCAAAAACTTTAATGTTTTTCAGTTTTATATTTCAGTTTTATATTTGTATAAGTGTTTGTTTATGTCAATAACATACTGTAGTCTGTCCTCATGGCAATTAGTTTCTAACATGGGTTTTTCAAGCCATCTCTGAATAAAAGATGACAGTTCAGTTTGCCACACTGGTGACCAAGGTTTTTTTAATGTTGGGCATGGCACACACTCCTGTACCTTCATCCGTCTAGTGAACACCCTGGGAAAAAAAATAGTGGGGAGAGAAAAAAAAAATAGAGAGCTACTTTTAATGGCCAGCGCTGCAGACCAAGTGGGCTGGAACTCCACTAACTCATTAAAACAGCTCTGTTTCATATTGATCGGGAATCCTGTGATTACTTCCAACAATGAGATTTACTGCGGGAACTTTGTCTTGTGTAACTGATTCAAGATATTTACAAAAAAATTCTTTAAAAAAAAGGGATGAACATTTCTCATTTTTTTCATTGCTGCAACAAGGAATAAAAGCACCAGCCAAGAAATGTAATTGATGTTATGGTAGAAAGAGAATGTGACAGAATCACATAGTGCGAAAGCGAGCCACTGGAATTAGAAGAAAAAAATCTGATAAACTAACGAGAGCTTTAGATTATTTTAGTTTTTTCAGGTTATATAAGAAATGGCTAGGTCTGATTTATTTATATTATTTTTACATATATATGCAGACAAATTGCAATGAACTTGTATGTTCATAGTGTTATACTGTATTGTTACTCATATGATAGGTAAATGGAGAGAAATTAGCGCATACTGTTAGCCAAAACAATACTGTAGTGTAGTGCACAGAGCACTTTAGATAAACCCAATTAATTAATTCATCTAAGTTAGCTAATGTTATTCTGTCACGTGGCGGAGTAGAACGAGGTGAATCCAAGCGCAGATGAATGATCACAGTGTAAAACAGGAGCATGGTCAGAATGCGGAAGCGACGGTCAAATACCGGAGCATTCAGCGGAGCGTATAAACCAAATCGCAAAACGAGATGAAAGAACTTAATGGGCATGAGGCAAGACGGCGTAACTGGGACACGTGGAATGTGGGATTGATTCACCGCATAGTTGAGGGGAGCAAGAGCTTAACAGCGCAGGGATTGATTATCTTAGTGATGGTGAAGGGACCAAGATAGCGGGGAGAAAGTTTGTGGCAGGTGGTCTTTAGGGGAACATCTCTGGCAGCGAGCATCATGCTCTTCTCCACCCTGTACTTGGACCCCTGTGAGGTCGGCCAGTCTCTTGTACATTCTCCTTTCTTGCAACCATGTCCTTCTGCAGTGTTGGATAAAAGCTTGAGCTGATGGCACACTGACCTCCTCCTCCTGAGATGGGAACAAGGGTGGTTGATACCCCAGGCAGCACTGAAAGGGAGACAAACCAGTAGATAATGATACCTGGGAGTTGTGGACGTACTCTACCCAGGGTAGGAACTTTCTCGATGAGGTAGCATCCCGGGAAGTCATGCACCTCAGGGCAACCTCAAGGGATTGGTTCTTCCTCTCGATCTGACCATTTGACTGAGGGTGGAACTCTGAGGACAGGCTAGGGGTGGCCCCAATTAATTTGCAAAAGGCCTTCCAGAATTTGGAGGTGAACTGCGATCCCTGGTCCTAAACGATGTCCTGTGGGAGACCATGGAGCTTGAACATGGTTGATCATGAGTTCTGTGGTTTCTTTGGCAAATGGGAGTTTTGGCAGTGGAATGAAGTGAGCCATCTAAGACAAATGTCACATGCAGCCAAGAAGCTGGAGACATCCTCCACCAAAAACGTTGCTGAACTTGGGTCAGGGTTCGAGCTGTGCCAGGGTGACGGGACAGTTTGGAACTGTGTGCCCATTCCAGGATCTGATAGCGTAGAGTGTGGGGAACAAAGAGGCAGTTAGGAGGAACATGGGACCAGGTTCATGGGAGAGGGCTTGCTGGAACTCAGTTTCAATATCCAGTTCGGCTGCGGCGAGCAGGCAGAAGGAATGATTGTGTCATTGGTGTGGGCGTCGTGAGTGGGTAAGAATTGCCTGGAGAGAGCATCTGGCTTGTAGTTCTTTGATCCCGGGCGGTATGAAAGGGTGAAGTTGAACCTCATGAAGAAGAGTGACCACCGAGCTTGGCAAGACTTGAGGCTCTTGGTGCTCCTGAGGTATTCCAGGTTCTTGTGGTCAGTCCAGAGCAGGAAAGGGACCTCTGTCCCCTCTAACCAGTGTCTCCATTCCTTTAGGCTAAGCTTGATGGCTAAAAGCTTTCGGTCACCAATGCTAGGGCGGTGTGAGAGGAGTAAGAATCTGAGGAGACCTGCTGGGACTGCATTGGCATGCTTTTATCTAAGACAAATGTCACATGCAGCCAAGAAGCTGAAGATGTCCTCCACTAAAAATGTTGCTGAACTTTGGTCAGGGTTCGAGCTGTGCCAGGGTGATAGGTCAGTTTGGAACTGTGTGCCCCTTTTCAGGATCTGAGAATGTAGAGTGTGGGAAACAAAGAGGCAGTTAGGAGGAACATGGGTCCAGGTTCATGGGAGAGGGCTTGCTGGAACTTAGTTTCAATATCCATTTTGGCTGTGGCAAGCAGGCAGGAGGAGGGAATGATGGTGTCGTGAGTGGGTGAGAATTGCCTGGAGAGAGCATCTGGCTTGGAGTTCTTTGATCCCGGGTGGTATGAGAGGGTGAAGTTGAACCTGATGAAGAAGAGTGACCATCGAGCTTGGCGAGAGTTGAGCCTCTTGGCACTCCTGAGGTATTCAATTCAATTCAATTCAATTTTATTTCTATAGCGCTTTTAACAATGGTCATTGTCTCAAAGCAGCTTCACAGAAATGAAAAGAAAATGAAAATGAGACTTATGGAAATGTATATTGTGACTAGATAATGAGACCGTGGCAAGGAAAAACTCCCTGAGATGGCAATAGGAAGAAACCTTGAGAGGAACCAGACTCAACAGAGAACCCATCCTCATCTGGGTGATAACAGATAACAGAAATTGTATAACATCATGTGTGTTATGCAGATGAAAGTTCGATATAACAGAAGTTAATTTAAATTAACACAAAGTCCAGTTCAGCTCAGGGATGAGTCAGCAGGTGCAGAGAGCAGATGGGGGTCTGGATCACTGGGAGCTCAGGAGCAGCATGTGTAGCTCCAAACCAACATGAAGCAGAATTCAGCTGGAGCTGGTCCTTCTCTGGATGCCTCTGGGTCAGCCTCTGTCTACTGAAGCTGGCACAATCTCCAGATGCCTCGGGATGGGTGGAAAAATAAAGAGCAGGTGAAAAGAATTAGCGTGGTTGCCATTCAGGATAGATGTACTGGAGTATCAGGTAAAGAAATTAATTATGTGTATGCCAGATTAAAGAGATGCGTCTTGAGTCTACTTTTAAATTGGGAAACTGTGTCTGAGCCCCGAACACTGTCAGGAAGGCTATTCCAAAGTTTTGGAGCTAAATATGAAAAAGCCCAACCTCCTTTAGTAGATTTTGATATTCTGGGAACTACCAGTAGTCCAGAGTTTTCTGATCTTAAGGAGCGTGGTGGATTGTAACGTATCAGAAGAATGGTTAGGTATGTGGGAGCTAGACCGTTTAGAGCCTTGTACGTAAGTAATGCTATTTTGTAATTAATTCTAAACTGAACAGGTAGCCAGTGCAAGGATGATAATATTGGGGTTATATGATCATATTTTCTGGACCTAGTGAGAACCCTGGCGGCTGCATTTTGGACTAACTGTAGCTTGTTAATTGAGGATGCAGGACAGCCACCCAGTAATACATTACAGTAGTCCAGTCTGGAGGTCATGAATGCATGAACCAGCTTTTCTGCATCAGATAAAATGTTCCTAAGCTTGGCAATATTTCTAAGGTGGAAAAAGGCTGTTTTTGTGATGTTGGAGATATGATTTTCAAAGGATAAATTACTGTCTAATATCACACCCAGGTCTTTCACTGTCGATCTGGTGGTAACAGTACATCCTTCTAAACGCAGGCTGAATTGTGAGAGCTGGTATGTACTGGTTTTTGGGCCCATAAGTAATATCTCTGTCTTATCTGAATTTAGTAAAAGAAAATTATCGGTCATCCAATCTTTTATATCTTGAATACACTCAGTTAGTCTGGACAATTTGGGTATTTCATCTGGTTTTGTGGAAATGTATAACTGAGTATCATCAGCATAACAATGGAAACTAATCCCATGTCTTCTGATGATGTTACCCAAGGGAAGCATGTATATTGAGAACAACAGAGGTCCTAAAACTGACCCTTGTGGCACCCCATATTTCACTGGCATTACACCAGACTGTTCTCCATTCAGATCTACAAAATGGAATCGATCAGACAGGTAGGATCTAAACCATTTTAACGCCTGTCCCTGAATACCAATGTGATTTTGTAAGCGATCTATGAGAATATCATGATCTATAGTGTCGAATGCAGCACTAAGATCAAGTAAGACAAGAATTGAGATGCAGCCTTGGTCTGAAGCTAAAAACAAGTCATTTGCAATTTTAACTAGTGCAGTTTCTGTACTATGATGGGGCCTGAAACCTGACTGAAATTCCTCGAGGATATCGTTTTCCTGCAAGAATGTGCATATTTGGTCTGATACTATCTTTTCTAATATCTTTGATTTAAACAGAAGGTTTGAAATTGGTCTGTAATTTATTATATAATTTGGGTCTAAATTAGATTTTTTAAGAAGAGGCTTAATAACTGCCAACTTGAAAGGTCTAGGGACATGACCTAGACATAATGAAGAGTTGATAATATTTAGAAGTGGCGCTCCAGTTATATTTATCACTTCTTTTATAAGTCTAGTTGGGATTGGATCCAGCAAGCATGTTGTTGATTTAGCTGAGGTGATAAGTTTATACAGCTTTTCCTGTCCTACACCTGTAAAGCACTGAAAATCTAATTGTGAAGCTTTAGACTGGACTGGATCATGAGATGTTAGAGGTTGAATTTCCATTATTTTCTTCCTGATACTATCAATCTTTTCATTGAAGAAGTTCATAAAGTCTTCACTTCTATGCTGTGATGGGATACTCCCTGCAGGTATCTTAGGGTTTGTTAGACTAGCCACTGTACTAAATAGGAACCTGGGATTCCTGTTTTGGTTTCTTGCTATGAGTTGGCTCAGATGCTCGGCCCTAGCCGCTTTTAGAGCCCGTCTATAGCTGCACATACTACCTTTATACGCGATTCTAAAAACTTCTAATTTAGTTTTTTTCCATTTTCGTTCGAGGTTACGAGTTGCTCTCTTTAGGGCGCGAGTATGACTATTGTACCATGGTGCAAGTGTTTTATCTCTGACTTTTTTAATCTGATGGGAGCAACAGTGTCTAATGTACTGGTAAAAATAGTGCCCATGCTGCTAGTCACTTCATCTAGATCGTTTGCACTTAGGGGTCTGATAAGAAATTGGGACAGATCCGGCAGATTACTTGTGAATTTGTCTTTAGTAGTCGGATTAATATTTCTACTATGTCTATATTAGAGACATCTATACCATGGGATATAATTAAATCTAGCGTATGATTAAAGCGATGAGTTGGTCTATTTATATTTTGTTTAACCCCAAAGGAATTTAGCAAATCTATAAATGCGAGTGCTGAAGTGTTGTTAGCATCGTCTACATGAATGTTAAAGTCTCCTACTATCAGCACTTTGTCAGAGTTAACCAATAGGTCTGATAGCAGATGTCCAAACTCTTTAAGAAAATCGACATATGGCCCCGGGGGTCTGTACACGGTGGCCAGAACGAAGTGTAGCAAGGGTTTATTATGTATTTCGCTGAGTGCAACATTAATGATAAGCACTTCAAACGAGTTGAACTTGGGCCTTGTTTTCTGAGTAACAATGAGAACATCATTGTAGATAGTTGCGACACCACCACCACGACCAGTTTGACGGGGTTCGTGCTTATAGAAATATCCTGACGGAGTAGACTCATTTAAACCAATATATTCATTTGGTCTGAGCCAGGTTTCAGTAAGGCAGAGTGCGTCAAGGCAGCAATCTGAGATAATTTCATTAACAATCAGTGCTTTAGGCGCAAGGGATCTGATGTTGAGAAGCCCAAACTTTAGAGGTATATTGTGATTACTTATTTGGCCTTTTTCTGGTTTTATAGTTATTAGATTGTTTCGAGCGATTTTAACAAATTTATTCTTTTTTCTCACTATTCGGGGAACAGACACAGTTTCTATAGAACAAGCTATGTGTGTGCATCTATCAGTATGGTGAGTTGCAATGTGGCTATTATGTTTGGAATCTAAGACACGACTGACCGCCAGTCAGATGGTTCGTAGTGTCCTGGAGATGTTGTCTGAGAGGACTGCTGCTCCAGCTCTGCTAGGGTGCAGTCCATCGGTGTGGTAGAGCCTAGGACGCTCCCAGAAAACATTCCAATTATCAACAAAGGGTAGTCTCTGTTGCTGACACCAAGATTGTAACCATTCATTAAAAGCGAACAATCTACTGAACTTCTCGATTCCTCGCTGGAATGTGGGAAGCGGTCCGGATACGATGATCCATGTCGTGGGTGATGTGCTGCGGACCTTCTCAACCAGACTCCTGAAGTCCTTCTTCAGGATCTCCGTCTGCCTCAGCCTGGTGTTGTTCGTGCCAGCATGCAGGACCACAGCTCCAAAGTTCTCCCTCAGGGCCGCAGGCACCTGTGCAACAACATCAAGAACACGAGCACCAGGTAAACAGCGAGTGCGCACCTTACCTTTAGCCGTGGTAGCACGGACGTGCCGGACGATGGAGTCTCCGATGACCAGCGCGTCGTGTGCCGTCTCGCGAAGAGGAGCGAAGTGGTTTCGGGTCGGGATCTCGAAGACAAGCAGCGGCGGAGAGGGAGAGGTCCTTGCCCGGGGCCTAGCGCGCATCTTCCGCTGCTGCTGTATCCAGGCTTCGTGGTATCCCGGCGCCGGGGTGAAGGAAACCTGGGCGGGCTGCGTCCGTGGTGCGTTGGACCTGGACAGAGAAACACGCGGAGTAGAGGTTGTAGAAGGATGTGTGTCATGCCGAGAATTTACCTGGGACAGGTGAGCGTCGGTCCATGACGATTCCAGCGCGGCTTTCCGCTGTCGTAGCTGGGCCAGCTTCACCTGTAGGTCATGGATCTGCTTCTCCAAGGCCTCCATCTCCAAATCCGCCGAGTGAAGCTCCAGTGTGTCTTCACCTGCACTCAGAGGCAGACACACAACCGACATGGTGTCAAAAAAACGGATATAATCGGTGTGGGAAACGCATTGGCAAACTTGTAATATATATAATAACTTAGCAATATAACAGGAGTTTCGAGTGAATATATTATAAATACTTATCTGTTATATGTTCGCTCTTCGTAAGAAGACAAAAAGTTAGAACGTCAATCTGGATTGAGCTGGAAAATTGGTCAGTCTGCCGGAGCTCGGAAAAAAGCAGCCTCACTGCTTTCAAGCTCTCCAGGTTCTTGTGGTCAGTCCCGACCAGGAATGAGACCTCCCTCCCCCTCTAACCAGTGTCTCCATTCCTCTAGGGCAAGCTTGATGGCTAAAAGCTCTCGGTCACCGATGCCATAGTTCATCTCAGCAGGTGAAGGACAGGACGCCCCCTACCCCCGTCCTGGAGGCGTCAACCTCAATGATGAATTGTTGTGACAGATCCGGGATGGTGAGGATAGGGGCAGATGTGAATCATTTCTTAAGTTCAGAGAAGGTCTTTTCAGATTCCTGATTCCAACTGAACCGGGTCTTTGGGGAGGTCAGTGGTGCAGCGATGGAGCTGCAGACCTGGATAAAGCGGCAGTAGACATTTGAGAACCCCAAAAATCTTTGAAGCTGCTGCCATGAGGTGGGAGTGGGCCAATTAATCACTGCTTGGAGTTTGGCGGGCTCCATCTCAATGCCTGTAGGGCCAATGACGAACCCGAAAAACGTTGTCAAGGTGGTGTGAAATTCACACTTCTCTGCCTTGACAAACAGGTTATTCTCCATGAGCCTCTGTAGTACTTGGCGAACATAGTGTCTGTGTTCCTCCAGGTCACAAGAAAATATTAATATGTCATCCAAATAGACAAACACTGAAGCGATGAGGAAGTCCCTGAGTACGTTGTTAATGAGAGTCTGGAAGACAGGACCACCAGGTATTCATAGTGTCCTGTAGGGGTGTGGAAGGCTGTCTTCCACTCGTCACCCTCTCGAATGCGGCGAGGTGGTATGCATTGCAGTGCTTGGTAAATAGCTTGGCTCCTTGGAAAAGTGTGAAAGCAGAAGCCATTATCAGAAGCGGGTACTGGTTCTTCACGGAGTTGTTGGTCAGGCCCCTATAATCTATGCAGGGACAAAGTGAACCATCTTTCTTGCCCATGAAGAAGAACCCGGCCCCTGCCTGAAAGGAGGAAGGACGAATGGGCGAGGAGACATGGCTCGTGTTGCAAGCAGGAGTCCCTGCCTCTGGAGGAGGCTGGAGCCAATGTAGCTGGGCCGGTCAGCAAGGGTTTGCTTGGTGCTCAGCAACTCCTGATGGTGAGCTCCGACGAGGGCACCTTGACTATCCAGCACTGGTTAGTCTGATCATCTGATCATCATCTCACTGATGATGAGAAAACAATCATCTTGGAAAAAAATAAACTTGGAAACGTGAAAACAATTAAACTAAATGCGGGAGAATCAAGGCAAAAAAACACACGATTTAAATTTTAAATGCTGGAGTAATCGGCGGAGGATGATGACAAACCGGTGTGTAAACGGGGCAGAAACGGGGGTGTGGGAAAGGACACATGATGGCAAGGGAAACATGAGCACATGGGGAAAGTGACAGAGTGGGAAAAATGAGCTGACAGGCGTGTATCATGACATATTCAACTTGTCTAACAATTGTGGTTATTATGATAATTTTACTCAAAGAATAAAATATAGTTGGTTTGTTTTAATAGTACAAGTAGCGTACAAATAAAATCAGGAACGCTTAAAACTGACTGATATTTGCAGAAGATACAGATCTTTATTTTACTGTGTGAACTCATAATAAAACAGTTGAAAGGTGCAAACATTTTAAAGCAGTCCAAACGTCCATGAATGATGCCCCAGACAAGGTGTCTTGGCGCTTACTGCCATTTCCATGAACATTCAGCTAATGGAACGTACGAACTGTATGATAACTTGCCAAGGAGAAACATAATTCACCAACACCACTTGCACATTACAGGAACTCGGCTAGGAGTAATGCCATGATGCTATCCAAGCACAAGTGTATTGTGCACTAAGATTATTAGGGGAAAATATAGACAAATAAAGGTAATTTTAAATAAAAAATCCCAATTTGACTTGAATGTCTGTCGTAAAATAAGAATTATCAGGTTGGTCTGTTGAATTCATTTTCTACCACAGAAATTTGATAACAATACACATAATTTGTTACTACAGTACACTTATGACTTACAGTACGTCATCACCTAAGGAAACTAAACAAACACCCATGTGTGATTTACCCTAAAATGTTGCCCCAGAGTTTAAAATAGTTTAGAATTTATTTGTAAGTTCTAGTGATACAATTTCTCTTTACTGCAACCAAATTACCAGAGATCTCAATGACAATGGCTTCTTCCATTCCTAACCTGACTTGATTTGGCAAGTTTGGAATGGAAGAACTCAAGTGTTGTGCACAGACCCCTGACCTCATCCTTACTTTAACGCCTTTGAGATGAACTGAAATGCTAAGTGCGACCAAGGCTTGTGGCTGAATTGGGTATAAATCCTCACAGCCACACTCCAAGATCTAGTGCTGTTTTCTGAAATTATTTACAGTAAAGTAAAGTTTGAAAGAGGTAGAATTGTTCTTATGTCAATATGTGTTTTTTTTAAACAGTTTCTTCTATTTATGGAAGAATGCATGCTTTTATATGTTTATCATGACTTGGCGCAGTAAGTGAACTTTTATTTAATGAAAACAAACAAAAAAAGATCTGCTTTTCAGACCGCTCACCACTTCTGTTGCTTGAGAGAGAGAGAGAGAGAGAGAGAGAGAGAGAGAGATACTCTGTAGAAAGGGGAACAGGGCTTAGGTGTACCGTGTTAGTCATTACTACTGTACTGTAACTCATCCTTGAACACCTTTTTTTCCAGTGCAAAGCTACAATAAATGAATCAATAAAAACTCAATAAAGATCCAAATCCGTCCCACATTAGCTTCTTGTTTGGTCTAGTTTTTGGGTTGTTCTTAGTCTTTCCATAGGCATCTATTTTTTCCTACCATCTTTTCTGGTCTTTCACCCCATAAAGCACTTAGAAATCGAAATAGTAGAAAACAATATCAACTTCGGCTTTCTGCAAGGACAGGATAAAACTGCATAATTACAGGATCAGAGGGATTGGAGGATAAATGGATCAGACATTGGAGACTTACAAGGGGCTTAAATATAAGGTAGGACTATGAAAAGGATGTAGTTGTCATTTTTTCTTTTTTCAGTGTCAGTATATCTGTTATTTACATTTTTACTAACTGCCTTGTGACTAGTTTTTGTCGAATTTCTCCGTCCTAGTTTTGACTACCCACACTCTTATTCTAATATTCCATATTGCGCTTAGTTCTATCAGTCGGTATGCATTCATTGTACGTTTTAATAAGCATGTGTGTTCAAGAAATAAAGGTTAATACAAATCAGGGTGATATTTGTACTGTAGCAACAGAAATGTAGATGTGTATTAACTGGTGCTGCTAGGTATGAGTATTTCTCTAAAGGTACTGTAAGAGACGCAACTCTCCCCTTACTAAATTAGCTGACACTTGATTATTGTTGTTCAGCTTTGTGCTTAATATTTAACTGATGATCTAACCCATATTTACATGTAAACTAATAAATCGTGATTATTGGAATATTTATTGAGTTTCAGACTGTGTTTTGTGATCAAAATCCTAGAAAAAAGTTTCCAGAAGTATGCTTCACATATTATGCAAATCAGCTCAAACTATAAGTGTGTCCTTGATTCTTTTGGAAGACGCCAACAAATTAGGGGGGGAATAAAGGAAATTTCACATTATAAGCCCAAACTCAAAATGCTGTGCTATAGCGCCACCACAAGGCTGATCCAACTCCTCAGTTTCTGGTTTAGTAACAGAACAATGTTGTACCTAGTGACTGAATTTTAAGGCTCTAGGGGTTGCAGTTAGGCCTGCACAATTCATTTTTTGAAAGAAGAAGAAAAAGAGGAAGATTAGATAAGACAAGACAAGATAAGATAAATGTAACATGACGGATGCCTTGTGCTGATTTGTTTTATTGTGATAAACACAGCATACCTGAGACCTAAGGCTACAGTTCTCAGTTGCAAATCCAGCTAGATATCGTAATCAAATTTTACTAAACAACAAATGCATTACAAATATAAAGCATGTTAATGAAGAACTGAGTTTGAGTCAAACGAAAGAAAAGCTGAACATTATTAGACAGACTATCCAATTTCATGAAAAAAAAGATATATTTTCACAGCTTTCCTCTATTAAAAAAAAAAAAAAAGATAAATTGTTCTTTGTTTTGAACTGTCAATTATTCTTACATCCAAATGTTACAATGGCAGCATTTTGGAAAGTCATAGAAATGAGAATTTTGATTTAATTTTAGCTCATGGGCACACAAAGAGGGCGCTGCCTTTGCCACATCAATCTTAGCACAAGAAAAGTATCCTGGTTTCTTATCTAAGGGAGCAGATTTACCCTTCATTATATCCCAACCTGCAGATATCTCAAACTAAGTTTATAGCTAGGTTATCAACAACTCAGCAGTGCACCATCTGTGAACAAAGGGCTTCAATATGACCCACTTCCACTCCCATTCAAAATTCATTATCCCCTCTCTCACACTCTTATTGCTCACTGTGAAGCAAACAGACTCTGAACAGCATAGATGCGGGAACAGTCGGAGTTGTGACTAACAATTTGGAAACTTAATTTAGCATCCTTCTCCTCTGCACGCGGCTGCTAAACATAGCCAAACGTCTGGAGCCGTACAGCAAACGGAAATAGTTTGAAGCATAAACAAAGAAATCAAGGTAGGCGCCAAGCACATTTTAAATAAACATCTTTATTCAAATGAAAAGAAAAGAGATTTCATAAAAGCATTTTATATTTTGCACCGAGGACCCTAGCTGCCTGGCGCCTAGGAGAGCGTTCCGAAAAACTCCAGAAACAGCAATGATAAAAAAGAGGAAATAGAAAGTGAAAATATAGAGCAATTCCCAAGGGAGAAGTGGGATCATTATTTGCCGAGTGTGACAGCCAAAAAAAAATGGCGCCGAGGAAACACAAGTTTATGGGATGAGGCACATTTTAGCTCTGAAACTCGTTCCAAACAAGGTTATGGGTGCAATTTTTTCATTAAATGTTCCAACCAATATGCAGTGGGATGTAATAAGATAGCACAGTGCCCAAAGCAATGCACCTTGGAATGACAGAGTCAGACTGCAGTACATTTCCGAAAATAATAAAGCAAATAATGAGCAGGTTATTACACTGAATGTGACTACATGCTACTTGTTTGATTCAGATAACCTGAAGTGATATAACAAATTTAACATGCTGGTTAAAAAAGGATGTCCTGCTAAAACATGTGGCTTTCACGGAAAGCAAAGGACCTGGCAACGAAATCCTTTTTTCTGCAAAATTTTCAAGGACATTTGCTGATTAACTTGTCTGGTATTTTTTTTTTAGTCAGTTCACTTTCACCAAAGATGACTGCTATTTGATCCAATTACTGATGGCTTGCTAGTTATTCGGGTATCTTAAAACAAACTTTGACGGCATGGTGGCGTCGGGTCGTCATGTTCTCCCAATGTTTGGTGGGTTTCCTCCAACAATGCAAAAACATGCAGATTAGGCTAATTTGCCGTTTTTAAATTACCCTTAGTTTGTGTACAGTATGTTGACCGGAGGTCCTACCTCGGCTGTACAAATGGGAATAAATACAAGGCCACTTGTTCAATTCAATTCAATTCAATTCAATTTTATTTCTATAGCGCTTTTAACAATGGTCATTGTCTCAAAGCAGCTTCACAGAAATGAAAAGAAGACTTATGGAAATGTATATATGTGTAAGAAAAATGTGACTAGATAATGAGATTGTCCCTGATGAGCAAGCCAAGGGTGACGGCGACAGTGGCAAGGAAAAACTCCCCGAGATGGCAACAGGAAGAAACCTTGAGAGGAACCAGACTCAACAGGGAACCCATCCTCATCTGGGTGATAGCAGATAACAGAAATTGTATAACATCATGTGTGTTATGCAGATGAAAGTTCCATAAACAGAAGTTAATTTAAATTAACACAAAGTCCAGTTCAGCACAGGGATGAGTCAGCAGGTGCAGAGGGCAGATGGGGGTCTGGATCACTGGGAGCTCAGGAGCAGCATGTGTAGATCCAAACCATGTGTAGATTGGACTATAAAGGTTCCCAGATGGAAAACAAGCTTTACTAGTCCACCCAATATAATAAGACTCACAGCCCTATATACAGTACATGAATTGGTTGTTTGGTAATTGATAATCTAATTACCTAATTTTCTTCTATACTCTCCAGCCACACTTTTTTGTTTTGACTTCTTAACTCTTGACTCATTATGTCTTTTGTATTTAATTTTCGGTTCTTTTCCTATTCTTTCTGTGTGTTGTTAAATACATTCTTCCATCTGTGTTTCAGGGCATCCTTCACCTGCCTTTAACTGACAATAAGACAATAATATGGTTGGTTTAAGACATAACATTTATTGTACACTACATTCACTTTTGTGAAATCCTCATAAATATTACAAATCAAAGTTTATTTATTCATTTATTTTTACCTACCTGCTTGTAAATGTTTTTTTTTTCTCAACATGATCTTTGCAGGACGATAACATTAACAAAATTAAAAGGTAAATCATAACATATCCACATCGTTCAGGTGAACTACAGTGCAGTAGATTTGTGTGTTCATAAAGTTAAAGTGTTGATCTCTGCTCACTGACCACTTCGTTCCAATTTACTGCTTATTACTGTAAAAATCCAATCCAATCCAATCATCTTTTTTTTTCCTGTTCAGCCCAAACCAGTCTATCTTTACTCCAACTGTTGAGACTGAAGTGTGGGGAAAATCCCAAAGGGTAAGCATTTACTCATCAAATACTCCAAACAGCAAAAAGCCTGTCGGGTACCAACAAGCATGTCATGGTCGAAGTCACTAGGAGATGTATATCTATATATATAGTGTGTGTGTGTATATATATATATATATTATATATATATATATATATATATATATATATATTTATTTATTTATTTTTTTTCATTTCCTAGTGTTTGTTTTTGAACATTTCTTGACCTGTATCTGGAAGAGTTAAGTCATAGCACTACACTACTTCCACACGAATAGATGCAGTGATATCTATAGGGACTTCCCACACCAGTACACACTCTCATATCTAAAATATCAGTTTAAATGCTACTAAAAGTTAATCAATATAAAGAACAATCTAATTTTGCATATATAAAGTCTGCTGAAATCTGTACCACAATCCAGATTTTTATTTTTATTTTTTTTGCTAAAATGCCAAAATGCCAAACTACTCTGAGAAACATTTCCAGATGTAAAGTACTTAAAGTCATGAGAAAACTGTGCTTAATGAGGAAGTAAAAATGAGGCTGTAAATGCTTCAAGCAGGATAAATTTTTATTTCCCAGAGACAGATGATTGATCCTTAAACATATCACATGATGAAACTTGAAGTAGAAAACCATTGTGGGTCAAAAATAAACTAGCATTGAATCAGAGGGCTTATTAATACACTAGAGAGTATGTTTATGCGTATGTATATTCATGTGAGGTACATTCAAAACACATTGTTCAAAATATGGAAGATTACAAAATGAGAATTGCATTTAAAGATTGTTCATGCTGTATAGACTACAGTACTTTGTTTGTCAAAAGTAATGCATTTCTAGTCCAGAAGCATATTAATAGTGCTTGACCAAAAAAAAAAAAGAAAAAATGGAAGACCAAAAAGTACAAAAGAGAGGTTGCTGCTTTAAAGAAGCCAGGTGATTACAAGAAAAATACAACTGCATACACTAGGTATAAGGAAGGATGGCTTATTTCTGTAGTGACATACAGTATATGTATAGGATAGGATCAAAGTAGCGAGGGACAGTTAATCATATTTGACAAAGGTATCTAAGAGCTGTTGAATAGAGGAAGCAGACTAAACTCATAATCAACAGTGTCACCTTTCACCCTACTATTAGCATAATCTCAGATAGAGGCAGAAATAAGTGTTTTACTTTTCATTTGTAAAATATATATATATATATATATATATATATATATATATATATAATATATATATATATATATATATATATAATAAGTAAAATAAAAGGGTGACAATGAAAATGAGAGTAAGAAACAAGCCAGGGGATAATCACATGAAAAAATAGGAGGAAAAAATGCAAAAGAAAGTATAAGAATGAGGGAAAAAAAGATAATTAATAGCATGAGTGCTTCTGCTCTTTCAACCAATGGCTAAGAACAAGCGTGCTAATGAAACAAAAGAAACAAACCAAAGCCATTAACACGAGTGCAAACACATCTGCTTTACGTACAATTGATAAATGAGAACAATGGCTTTTTGCGTTTTAATTTCACTCGACCGTAATGTTACACTGTGAGCACTGCGATTTATTTTCATGGATTGAACAGCCAGTCTGGGACAGAGAGAGAGAGAGAGATTAGGAGGTGATCAGGCAGCAATTTTGTTGCCCTGCTTCAGGCTGAACCCTCCGCCTGTAAACCGGGGTCCGTCGATGCGCTGAGGCACAATCAGGGGTTGTCCAGTCTGAGTCGAACTTCTTTCCTTTTCCCTGAGGGGGTGAGACAGAACATGACAAAAGACGTTAAAAGGTGCAGTAAAAAGACATTGATACACACTATCATATATTTAAAAAATAATAATAATTCAGCCCTGGCCACATTTGTGTCTGGCCTACCTGCTTTAAAAAATAATAATAAATTGGAATAATTTAAATATACATAAGTTAAATAAAATGTAATGCACATGTAGTGTGCATGGAGTTTGCATGTTCTCCCCGTGCTTGGTGGGTTTCCTCCGGGTACTCCGGTTTCCTCCCACAGTCCAAAGACATGTAGGTTAGGCTAATTGCCGTCCCCAAATTGGCCGTAGTGTGCGAGTGTGTGTGCCCTGTGATGGATTGGCACCCTGTCCAGGGTGTAACCTGCCTTGTGCCCTAAATCTCCTGGGATAGGCTCCAGGTTCCCACGACCCTGAATACAGGATATACTGTACAGTGGTATAGAAGATGAGTGAGTGAATGAGTGAGTAAGCATGTTGAAAAATAACCATGAAAACAAGTATAGGAAAAATAAACTATAATTTTGTTATATTATAAGTATTGTAACACTAAAATAATAAATAAATGTATTATTACCATGCAGAAAAGAATTATTTCCAGGCTATAGCAAAAAGAAAATTTTAATTAATAGAACTGACAAATGTGTCTTGACAAATATTGCACTGCAACCATAACAACATGTCATTTAAGGCAAGCCTACAGGATAATCAGCCTTAAACGGTGGCTACAAAGTTACCTTTTGTAGGCGCGTAGTTCGCCTTCTTATAAAACGATATCACTTTGTAAAATGTTCCAATACCAGAAAGTAACCTTTGTTATTATCTTTGTTACTCTCAGAGAGCTCAGCCAACCAGCTCTCTCTAGACCTCCGGCTGCGAGAGGTTACAGCATCACCTGGAAATCGAACTCGCCATCTCCGGATGATAGGGCGAGCACTTTACCACTGCGCCACTCGGAGTATATTTCTAACATCATAATAGAAAGTATGTAATGACGACTGATGATGGCTGATTTCGCTTCCCTGTATCCCCGGAGAAAGTAAAGTGTTATCGGAACCTTTTACATACTTAACAATGTGAATAATTCAAAGTATGCATGTGATTCGGTTGTTTACACCGAGTTTCCCAGTGCATCTGTCAACCATCCATCTATTATTGCACGACTATCAATCTAACACATTAGAAACCGCCAGCCGACATTAATGTCATGCTTATATTTATATAGTTTGTATTTCTGTGGCTGAGTCACTCAGTGTCAGTCATGTCATAATACAGTCATGATCCATTGTGAGCTAAAGCTGAAGCACATGCACATGCTCTTCCTCGGATGTCTCAGTCTGACACGGACGCACACAGGTTTCCGCCTGCACACACGCGCACCCCCTCCCAGCAGAGAACATCTGCCACCACCCAGATTCCTTTCAACTGTTCTCCAGTGAACGCAAAGCCCTCATTTCTCATTCAGTACACAACTAGCAGCAGGACATATAAACACACACACACACACACACACACACACACACACACACACACACACACACACACACACACACACAAATGTGCACACTTCAGTGCTTTCCTTCTTGATGTCACAAACTTCTTTCTCTCCCTTCCCTCTCCACCTTAATTTCTCTGCTGCTCTGTCTCTCTTGCTGTGTTTGTCCAATATCAAACGCCATCAATTAAAATTCACTGGCTGTGTAATGAGATTTCACGCTGGGAACGATGAAGACATTTGGCAACAAGCTTGAAACACACACACACACACATACACACACCACCTTTGTTTTTTTGTTTTTTTCTCCTTCTAAACATCCCCAGCTAAATGAATATTATGCAGAAGCGCTTCAAAAGTGACTTTTGGACAGAACAGCAGACATCTGTGAAACATGCTTTGATCGAAGCGCCATTCGCTTGACTTGTAGAATCAGCATCATGTGCAGCTAATTCCTTCTGACAATCGCAAAATCAAGGCACATAATTACATTTCCGGCGCTCAAGGACACTGACGAGTTTTATAAGATGTGTGGAATAATTTAGCAAGAAGTTTGAGAGAGTTTTACTGCCTTGCCTAACTGAAATAAGATGAGCTATGTGTCGAAATTAGGATGTGGCCATGTTTGAACCTGTTGGCAGAGATGGATTGAGTCAGAACAAGTGAAAAACAACACAAGCAACACCAGACACAACAAGGACAATAAATAGCAGCAATGCGGCCAAACTATAAATTAGGTTGTGGCCACGTTTGAATTATTTGGCACATAGACACGTATAGATGCAATGAGTCAAAACAAAAAAAAAAGCAACTATAGACGCAACAATGGCAATACAAGCAGCACTACAAACGTACTGTAGCACTAGCAGTAATGAGACCAAAGCCATGTCTAGTAGTAGTGGTTGAACCAGCAAGTACTGTACTGTACATTACCACCTTGTCCACCAAAAGCACCAAGAACTCAGTCTCACTCACTCATTCTCTATACCACTCATCCTGTACAGGGTCACGGGAGTCTATCCCAAGGGACTTGAGGAAGGGTACACCCTGGGACTCACTCTACATACAATTTTGGAAACGCCATTTACTGTAACATGCTCTGCATGTCTTTGGACTGGGGGAGGAAACCAGAGTACACCAATAAAAAAAATTTTCATTATTAATTATTCATTAGAAATTATTCATTACTAATAAATCAGACTGGATAGTACAAGACATGTCCTCCTGACTTCCCTGGATCATCAAACTGATGAAATTGTAAAATGTTACAATTTTAGCTTTGACCAACTTCATCTAAAATGTCAAAAACATTACATGAAATAAATCTCCTAATAGAAAATGCCACCTTATTAACTTTTAAACCTATTTATACAAAGTGTCCATACAAAGTATACAAAGTCCCTGGGTAAGTTGTTTAGTGACAGTGTGAATGTTGACCGGAGGTCCTACTAGGATTGTAAAATGGGAATAAATACAAAATCACCTCCACGGTCCCTAGTTGGACTACAGAGGTTCCTAAATGGATAAATGGACAATTATAAATACTGCATGATTTTCATTTGGACTGTAAAATCCGAGCACTCGTTGTTCAGTTTAACATATTCATTCTTCCTTAGTTCAGGATTCATGCTTTTTCTATGATATCTAATACAGCAGATGTCAAGTAAGTTGGGACGGGTTCCCTTTTGAATTTGGTTCATCTCAAGGTGTCTTCATTTCTTTCATTTAATTTCTTTCGGAATATTTCCTTAAATCTATTTGCAGATTTCTGTAAAGCTGCTTTGTGGCAAGGTCTATTGTTAAAGGTGGTATATAAAGAGAAAAAAAAAGAATAGAAATGCATTTTAGACTTTTTTCCCCCCCTGACACCATTTTTTTTTTTTTTTTAACAAGGGAACCCAACGTTCACTGCCTAATCCCATAAACCAGAGCTTTAAATCCCAAAGCCTCAGGTTGTCATCATTTTGGCCTTATTCTAGTCAGGTAGTAAAGTTTAAAGGAATGTGGAAAGCTGGCTCAGGTGTGTGAGAAAGGAAAAGAAAAAAATAAATAAATAACACACTGCCATCGGAATAAAAACCACTAATCTCCACCATCATCTCTCTGACTCAGGCTGCACTATGGCCCAGATTAATCTTAGTCAAACTTCATTCATTAAAGCTTCATTCATTAATTACTTCACTAATTCATGAGGCCAAATTAATCTGAGTGATGATTAGGGTGCGATAATAGAGGCTACATCTCTCTGCATTAGCATGCGGAACATGGCCGTACAAGATGCCATTATAGCCGAAGTAATGTTGATGAGCGTGAGGGTGTTTATTTAACACATCCATATGACTGTAATTGTAATCATGTTTTAACTGGCCAGTTCATTATCTCTGTATTTCAGGAGATACAGCTGAGAATATATTAAGCATATATGTATGGGATGTGTAGGTTTTTTTTTTAATTTTTTTAATGAAGCATACTTATGGGTACACTTATAACAGAGAGAGAGAGAGAGAGAGAGAGAGAGAGAGAGAGAGAGTCAATAGCACTGATTGATTTGTGTCTGGCTACAAACTAGGCAAACAAACTGCCAACAGGGAAGGTGAGAACATTTCTCAACTCTCACTTGTTTCGTTAAAGGAACAAAAAGAGACATCAAACCATTAAAAACACATCAACAGTTCTCCCTTCCGAGCAGAGAATAATAATAATGATAAAAATAAAAATAAAAACACTCTTGTTCATCGAGGCTGGATATGAAGTGTATTGTTAATATATGCAAATTTAATTACTGCTAAATGCTCATCTACATTATCAGCATCATCAGTTTTATCAGTCAGAAGAATAAAAACCATTGTGTCCATCCATTCAATACTGCTTCTAGCGTCTTAAAATGACTTCAGACACATTGAAATTCAGTCACCTTCCTTTCAATTCCATTCTTACAAATGGCTGCAAATTTGGTGTCTGTAAATAACTATTGATTTCTCCAAGATGGCACTTAGAGGTCTCAGCGATGCTGCAAGAAATGCAGCCTGTTTTTCATGGAAAGAAAGTTGGAACATTTGATAAAAAAGAATGCAAGTTGAGAATGCAACTTTGATGGAGCTGTAATACTAGATTATTAGCAGGTCTGACAGGTCAGAGGAGAAGGGAAACATTTCACAATTTACATCACATGTAACATCTCAATTCCCACAACCCAGAAATTTGTATTGGCTAATTTTAAATTGAATTTAAACTGTTTCAATCAGGCCACTTCTCCCCAGTGAAGACCAATCTTCATGCTTCAGCATAACAAGACATCTTGGACAATACTATACTTCCAATTTTGTGGCAACAGTCAACAAGGGGAAGATCCTTTAAATTTTCTATTCCAACATGACTGTAATCCAGTGCACAAAGCGAGGACTATAAAGACATTGTTTGATGAGTTAGATGCAGAAGAACTTGACTGGACCTAACACAGAACCCTGTGATCTCAACCCCATCGAGCACCTTTGGGACGAACTGGAACGGAGATTGTGAGCCAGACCTTCTCGTCCAACATCAGCGCCTGACTTCATAAGTGCTCTACAGTTTGAATGGGAATGAATTCTCACAGCAACACACAGATCCAAAATCTTGTGGACAACCTTGAAAAGAAAAGTGGAAGCTGTTATAGCTGCAATAACGGGACCAACTCTATATTGAAATATACGACTGTATTTGGATACAAATAAATTTGTCCACATAGTGTTCTATAGTACATAGACATTTTTTAAGTGATAAATCTAAATTCCATCTCTGTCATACTGTATATATATATATATATATGCTGATCTCACATCCTAAGTGAATTGCTCAATTATTTTAGACATCACGGTGGTAACCTTTTTATTATTATACTGCAGCACAGCTGAATGCATTAATCTGACTCTGTGTATTATTTTTGCATAACAGAATGGACAGTTCCTGCTGTAACAAGAACAATATGTGAAATATTAATGGACTCGGACATCTAAAACCTTTTTGTTTCTAAAGTATATAGTAGCAGCTAACACACAGGGACATCAGGCAGGGTTTGGGTTGTGCCACCAGAGCAGCTCTGTTCCCTGAGGAGGGTGTGGCTCTGTTGGTCCTCTAGGGGTGTGCCATGATGTCTGACACCAAGACATTGGCAGCGGATCCTTTAAGTGTTGTAGGTTATGGGCTAGGGCCTCCCTGGATCAGAATTGTTTTTTTGGAGAATAACATGGATGCTTGATCAGATTGGGATCTGGGGAATGTGGTGGATGGGTGGCTGGCCTCTTTGCCTGCTGGGCCCTGGGTGTGTGTGTGTGTGTCAGGCTGTGGTGCCTTTGTATCATGGCCAGGGTTGGCTTTTTCAGCAAGTTGTGCTGCTTTGGCTGTTCTGTGGGATTGGACAAGGCAGGCCGGGCTTTGGTCCCAGAGGGCACGGGCCTTTGGTGTCCATGAGCCCGTCAACTGATCCTGTTACTGGTGTATAGTTGGTGATCAATGTTGTTCAGTTCATCTGTCGGTGGTCATAATGTTAAGACTCATTGGTGTATAGTGGACAGTCCATATGGGTTGTTATTTAACAAAGTAATTCTTAAAATATGTGATGTTGAGATGTGAGATTTATTTAAAAATTCATGGAAGGATTCTTGGTTGTAAGCACTCTCTGTCTTGGCTCCACTTTCTGTCCTCTTGTTAAAATGACAGGCTGTGCAGTGTGTGTGTTTGTGTGTGTGTGTGTGTGTGAGAGAGAGAGAGAGAGAGAGAGAGAGAGAGAGAGAGAGTCTGGTGATGGAATGACTGTTTATTGAATCTGTAATGAAGGTAAGCACAGGAACCTACTTGTCTCTCGGATGCTCCACGAAGATCAAATCCAATTATAAACTGTTAAAAAGGTGCAATGCGAGGTTCATTAATAAATTTAACATTGTAATCATCAGCAAATCGCACTGGAATAAGAGGAATAACACATTTCAGACTGCTGTGATATGAAAATGCACCCTTAATTAACAGACATAGGAATGTCATAAGCGTTTAAAACACTGTTTCAAGTCAAAAGGTTGCTAGAGGTGAGAATATGTGAGGTGAGTTAAGGTGAATACTGCAGAGCAGCATGATGCTGAATACCCAGCATGTCCTTTTACGCGATTGTTTTCCTGTTCTGCTGCTAGGATACAGTATAATGGAGCACCGTTGTCATTTGGCGACTTTTATTAGTCGCATCCCACAGTCATATTGAGAGCCCTGCAGTTCCGCAAATCAACAAGTGAACAAATACAAAAGACGCTACGGAGACAGTGATATAGGCAAGAACAAAAATAAGTGTTATAAAACTGCACAGCTTCATCACACTAGTGCCTATTGATCCATAATAACAGTCTGAATTACCCAGGAAGATGGATTTGTCATTGTGGCATGTTGGTATTTTAAGCAGAGGGTCCAATTTCGAAAAAAGAAAATACAATCCATATTTTATGTGAGGCAGCATGAAGTCTCAGTGATACATGCTGCAATCATATTCATATGATGGCCTAATGTGGATGTAATGCTCCCATTATACTACCAGAAAATGCAGATGAAGTCATCACGGTGCATCATGTCGATACGCGCCAGTACAAATAATAGAAATTACAGGAGCTAATAAAAACACCAGACACTAAACACTTCATAGTTCACAATATTAGACTATATTGAATTTCGGGTACCAAGTACAACAAAGCAAAAGTCTTTTTTTTTTTTTATTATGATTTTAACACACAATCTCATATGTCACAAGTTATACGAGCAAACATGCTTTCAGGTAAGAATCTTGGTCAATTTAAACAGTAGACCCTTGTTAAAACCAGTAAACTCAATGTTTGACTCTGATAGATTTTGAATATAACAGTAGCATAAACTCTGAAACTTGGCAGGTGGATCCACATATACTGACTATCAGAAAGATTTTTCCTGACGGCTTCACACTGTACAATCGCATGATGCAATAGCGTACAGCAACAGCACCGTATGAGATCTCATAATTTGAAATTGCATCATGCTCATATTCAGCACGAACACTCTGGTCATTTTTTTAAATATTATTTAATAATGAGAATAATTAGAGTAACATAAAAATCCTGTCTGATTTATTTAAGAGGGGGAAATAACTACTGGCTAAATTGCATTAGCATAGCTGTACTGTATGTGTCAATTCGCCGGTTCTGTGTTGAATTTAGTGACTCTGTGCATGGACTTCTCAGTGTGAGTCAGTGTTACAGCAAAACCCCACTATCTCTATTTGTCCACACAAAGTAAATCTGCTGTCTGCACCTGCGAAATGACCTCAAAGCCCATATCATTAGATCACCCACCCCTTCTTATGCCTATTCCGGATCACCTGTCTGTGGAATTAGCGTGTCTGATGGAAATTTTGCCTGGCAGAGGACTGACATCCACCTCCACAGGTGCTCACTCTGATAATAATGAAATTTCTATATATATATATATATATATATATATATATATATATATATGGTAGAGCCAGTGTGACATAGTACTAAATTAAATATATGTTTATGAAAAAAGCCTAGAAATCATACAAATTCAATTTCACACATCCGGCCCCGATATATATTTATAATTGAATTCAGTTAAAAATACTTTCGGTAGCACAAATATTCTCTAGAAGGAAAGAACATGTATCTTGAAGTGCAGGTGGAGGTGCACTCTCTTTCACAAGATATCAGCAAGATGAACTGGAGCTAAACCCTTTAAAGCTTTAAAGGTCATGAGCAGGACATTGCAATCAATCTCATACTTAATAGCAGGTCAGCAACACGTAAATCAAGACAAGTTTATTTGTAAAGTGCACTGAAAAACAAGAAATGTTGAAAAAGTGCTTTTTACGAAGGCTCGGCTTACAGTAACAAGTCGATATACAGTAAAAGGAGAGTTTTGTGATGTAAAGAATGAAGGGCTGACAAAATTTGAAATTGAAAAGAAAAAAGGGTTCAAGTATTTAATTAATGAATTGAAGGAGACAAGATGAAATGCACATTAATACGTTACACATAAATCTCGCATCTAAGCAAAGGGCAAATTTAAAAAGATGGTGCTAAATGAGACCTAAATGTGCAAAGATTTGATTGATTGCTGTAAACCGAGAACATACGGGCATCCTTTAACCTTAGCAAAGATTTTAAAAAGCTTCATTTACTGATCTGAGACCTTGAGGTAGTGTAAAGACTAATAAAATTTGAACTATATAATGATAATTCATGTAATACCCAATCAAACTAATAAAAAACAACAGTACAGTCTATTAATGGGACGATTATCATTTCTAGTTGATGATTTCTTGGAATGGAGAGGAAATCATTCAATCAATAATGAAAAATGGCAATTTATTTTTATCATTTAAAAACTACTAGCTACTGCGTCGACAAAACTAGAAAACCGCTCGTCAAACATCTGTATATAGCCGTATAGCTGTATAACCATGAAAGACACCAAAACTTGGAAAGATACCACTTCAGCTCAGTCATAGTGTCGATGTTTCACTCACTCACTCTCACTCATTGTCTATACCATGTATATTGTATATAATCCTGTTATCAGGGTCGCGGGGGGCCTGGAGCCTATCCCAGGAGACTTAGGGCACGGGGCGTGGTACCAATCCATCCCAGGCACACACACTCATTCACACACTACAGACAACCTAACCTACATGTCTTTGGACTGTGGGAGGAAACCGGAGTACCCAGAGGAAACCCACTAAGCACGGGGAGAACATGCAAACTCCATGCACATACTGTAGAGAGGGGAATCAAGCCTGGCTGGGAATCGAACCCGGACACTGGATGTGCAAGGCGACAGTGATAACCACTACACCACAATGCCGCTGGTCGATGTTTCATATGAGACTTAAATTAAGCTTGAAATACATTTTTGTACGGAACAAATGTTGTAGAATTTGGCACTGTTACTTCCATTGTACTTACCTTCCAGAAGACAAACATAGATGAAAATGTATAGTAACCACAACCTGTTATAATGTCCTTATATGGGTTTATTTTGGATTGATAGAAATGGGGAAAATAGCTATCAAAGAACCATTGTACTGTGCACTTAAACTACCTAACAATACATCATCGGTTAGTTTACTTAAACTGATGATCAATTATTGAATGGCTACAGAATCTACAGAATCCCATCACTAGCACAATCTAGTCCAGTGATTTCCAACCCTGGCCCTGGAGGACTACATGCTCTGCATATTTTAGTGTCGTCTCAGCTCCCAGCACACCTGATTTAACTAATCAGGTAATTACCATCTCTTTATGAATAGAACTGGGTGCAGGACTTGGGTTCCTCCAGGACTAGCGTTGGGAACCACTGATTTAATTAGTCCATGTCATTTATGCAATACCATTATGGATTCTGTAATTGAGGCTTTGTTTATATAAACAACAACAAATGCCTGAAATTACAAAAGTTAAAATGTAAATTTCTGGCAAGATGCAATTTGAAGAAATTTAGTAAAATGTCAAGTTAGATTAGATGTCAAATGAGAGGCTTCTAAGCAGCACTGAAGTTTTTGGAAAAAGAATAATTGTATACTATTGATGTTTTAAACTAAACAATAAACTATTTTAACTATGATAATTATCCAAAGAACCATTAAAAGTCTTCTTTTCAAAGTGTATATATTCCTTTTGCACACTAGAAAACTTTAAGACAAATAAGTTAATGGCATTTTCAATAGATCGGACAACCCTTGAAGACCTTAAACCTATTTGTCTTAGAGCGCAAAGTAGCATCCCCACTGTTGATTTAACACTTTCAGAGGTCATATGTGTTTAGCTGGACCTGCAGTATATAAACTTTCTGAGCACTAAGTGAAACTTTTAAACAAATAGGACACTCAATAGTTCTTTGGATTATTAAATATCCTTAGCTTTTTTTTTTGGATATCATAACTATTTAATAATTTCTGCATGTACGGTATCATTTTATGGTTTTCTAAGTTATTATAGGGTTTGGCATAGAGCATTTGAAATATTTCTTCTAGACACTTAAGGAATCTGTCTAAGAATGAAAATTTGCTGTACATTCGTATTGAAAAATTTCAATACATTTGAGGCCATTTTAGCTTTTTTTCTGACTAAATAGTCTAAATGTTTAGTCTCAGTGGTCCTTTGGTAAATAAATATAACTTTCCAAATTGGTTCTGAATAGAATTTTCTCGGATGGGCAAAACACTGTAAAGTTCTGCACAGAACACCTAAAGTTAACCTCAGAGATTCTCAGTTTTCTTGCATCCCAATATCATATGCTTGTTTTATGATATTAAAAAATTGTTTTTTTCCTGGAACAAAACACTAAAAACTTTTTTCTATTTACATTAACATTTAAAGTCTCTGAGTCATCATTTGCTAACCATTAGGAAGATTTCGACCATAAGAAAAGTCTTGAGGTCAGAGGGCAGTATATGCACTCGTTTCTCTGCAATATACTGTAAGTTTTTTTTCTGTCTCTCCAACTTTAGGATAGAAAAAGGAGGAAAGGCTGGAGAGGAAAACAATAATGTACATGCCATAATGTACATGACAATATGATCTCATTCATTTAAGAGTTTAAAATCACTGTGGTTGAAGAAAGATAAATCACTTTCCTCTTAGAAAAAAAGAAAACATCCATTACAATTCCTGTGCTTTATTTACATTTATTATATCAGGACACACATGAAGCACGGTTGAACCAGATGTGGAGTTTTTGGTGGACACACAATTTATAAAGATGGAGAAAATCAGAGCTTTAGCTGAAACAGATCTGTAGACAGATTGCTCTCCCAGGCTCATCTGACGGTGATCAAAAGTCTTTTAAGCTCCTAATTACATTATCAGACAGTTGGTGGAGGAAAGAGAGTGCGTGTGCAAGAGATAGAGGCATTGATGTCCAGCAGACAGCAGAAAATAGACATCTGGGAAAGATAGTGATCTCATAAGGACAGAAAGAAGTATAAGGTCAAAAGTATAGTGGTGGTGGTGGGAATTATTTTTATTTTTAGTATTTTTATAATCACATGTATGCTTTGCTATGCATTGCTTTGGAATGAAGGATTGCAGTTATTGCATTCTGCATCTTAAATCTACACTCCCAAGACATTAAACCTACCTTTAAGCTCACACTAGCAAATGACAAATTCAACTGCAAGCAATAAAGCATCTTTAGGATGATGCAGTATGGCAACAAATCCAAAAGATCCAAAAGCTCGAATGAATCCTCAGCCTCATTAATATGGCCCTGGTGGTCAGATGTTTCTTTGGCTCCCCATTCAGTAACTACCTCCAATTAGTTCCTATTTACATTCACTAAAAAATGCTAATGCTAAAATAAAAAAATCTATTTCATTATGCACACCTGCTCATTTGCATGTTAACAGAAATGTCTAACCAGTCAGCCATATTGCAGCAACTCAATGCATTTAGGTATGCAGACATGGCTAAGATGATTAGAAATTGAGCTTCAAAATGGGCGAAAAACGGGAACGTGAATGTCGCACATTGAACTTGGCATGGTTGTTGGTGCCAGATGAGCTAAAAAAGAGAATTTACACGTCCAACCATCTCCAAGTTTACAGGAAGTAGTCACAAAAAGAGAAAATATCCAGTGAGCGGCAGTTCTCTAGCTGAAAACACCTTATTGATGCCAGAGGCAGGAGGACAATAACCGGACTGGTTCAGTGTGATAGAAAGGCAATAGTAACTCAAATAACATCTTGCTACAACCATGGCATGCCAAAGATCATCTCTGAATGCACTTTGAAGCACATGGGACAAAGTAGCAGAAGACAACACCGGGTGCCACATTCGGCTAAAAAACAAAAACTGAGGCTAGAATTTGAACGGGCTCACCAAAATTCGACAATAGAAGATTGGAAAAACATTGCCTAGTCTCAATTTCTGTTGGTAGGTTCAGAATTTGGCATAAACAACGTGAAATCATGGATCCATGCTGCCTTGTATCTGTGGTTCAGGCTGGTGATGGTGTAACGCTGTGCGAGATATACTCTTGCCATACTTTGGGCCGCTTTAACCACAGGAAACTGAACCATGTCACAAAGCTAAAATCATCTCAAACTGGTTTCAGGAACATGACAGTACGTTCACTAAACTCAAATAACCTCCACAGTAACCAGGATCCAATCAAGTAGAGATAGACGTTTGGGATGTGGTGGAATGGGAGATTTGAATCATGGATGTTCCTCTGACAAATAAGCAGCAACTACGTGATGCCCTCACGTCAATATGGACCATAATTTCTAAGGAATGTTTCCAGGACCTTGGTGAATCTATGCCATGAACAATTAAGGCAGTTGTGAAGGCAAAGTGGAGTCCAACCCAGTTCTAGCAAGGTGTAGATAGAGATAATACGATGTTAAAATGATGAAACATATTGCAAGGAAGCAGCAAAGATCGTTGTTGTCTCTGATGAGTGTAAAACGTTAGTACAGCTAGCATACAAGTTCAAAGCCTAGCAGATAACAAATGAATCAAACATTTGATTTTTGCTGTGATTAACATAATTTTTTTTAACTAGGTAGCATTAGAAGCATTTACCATCACAAATAAATAAAAGAAATAAAAATCGTCATTGGTTGTTACACACCTGAAGGAAACATGCAACTGCAAGCAACATGACTGTAGGGTTAGATCGAAAGTAAGTGTGTGCGTGTGTATGTGTGTGTATGTGTGTGTGTGTGTGTGTGTGTGTGTGTGTGTATGCGTGCGCGTGTGTGTATGCGTGTGTGTGTATGCGTGCGCGCACGTTTGTGTTTTTGCGTGTGTGTGTGTGTGTGTGTGTATGTGTGTGTATGCGTGCGCGTGTGTGTATGCGTGTGTGTGTATGCGTGCGCGCACGTTTGTGTTTTTGCGTGTGTGTGTGTGTGTGTGTGTATGTGTGTGTGCATACTCTACATGCCTGATCACTTCAAATCAAACTCTTACTTATGAATCCTAAATCAAAATATGCCCCCCTTATGTGCAATAATCTCCCAGCTTCATTTGCATACAATTTGTTGCTACCTTGTCATCTATTCCATCTCTCAGAGAGTGAGGAAATCAAGATGGCATAGCTCGTCTCACACCTTCTGAGGCTGACAGTTTACACAAACAAGCCAGCCGTAACTGACTGGATTTCACAGCATGAGTGAGAAAACACTACAATAACAAAAGAAAGCTTCCTCATGCAAGACTTAATAATACGCCGCGGAAAGAAGGAGATAAGCTCCATATATTTATGCTTGAACCCCAGCGCTGATGAATACTCGACTCTGATTGGTCAGAAGGTATTAATACTGTACACTCTGTTGCACAAGTTAATTCCAGGAAGACCACCATGCTGCCGTTGTATAGAGTTGGATCTGTCCACTTTCCAGGGCTTACCAGTGCTTCAGTGGCTCCAATCTTTAAACAAGTTGTTCCGAGGCGATCTGGTGTCAAAAAGAATTGTTTAAATGTGCTTAATTGTGCATTGATTCACTGAGTCAAGCTTTTCCATCTCCAGTCATTTTAAACGACCTTCCTGACTGAGGAAGACAGAGAGAAGTATGGGAGCAGGGAAAAAAAAAAGTTAAGTCTATTCAGATGTGTGATTAGGCACAGGCTCTTGGCTCTACCTCTTCCAGGCGATCGATGGAGAAAGTGCCTAGAGCTGATTAACTCTGTTTCAGGATTTGAAAGATGGGAAAGTGGCGAGCAAGTGCTTTTAACAAATGAGCTTCAGGAAAATGTCCAAGATTTACACGTAAGAAAACAGTTAGATTACCTCGAAAGGGAAAAAAAAAAAAGGATTCCTTGTGTATGTGTATGATGATTATTTTCCAGTATTGTAGTCGTTCATTTCCGACTTGTTTTCAAAACAAGGTAATGTGCCTCATGGGTTCCCGAAGAGAAATGGAAAAGAAATGGCAAATACAAATCACTGAGTTATAGTCAATATCAGCAGCATAATGGGTCAAATCAGAGTCTGTTAAAAATGCTCAACGTCAAACTAATAGGATGCTGCATAAGTGAGTCTACAGGCGGATAGACAGCGGGAAATAATATTATTGCTGTCATCTACAGTACAAAACTAATCGCCGGTATTGGCTGCTGTTTGATTGACATTTGTCTTTATGATCGCACACATGACAGAGTCCGAATGTGAACCACAGCACTGTTAAGTTAAGAGGCAGAAGGAATTGCAGCACTCTCATGACCTAAAGAGCGAATTCAGATCATCAGAGAGCCAGAGCTAATCCCACCTCTGACTCAGCACAGCGCCACTGTCTCGCCAGGCTGAGAAATGTCTGCATGCACAAACAGGTGACAGTGTAGCCTCACGCAACATCTTATAATGTCAAGGCAGTGAAAAATCTAAAAGCATGGGTCACACCTAATAAACAAATCCATAAATTTCAAAAATCTTAAAAGCCTGTGTCAATTCTAAAGCAATGTGTACGGTTGTGGGTGGAGTGCAGATGAAGGGAGAGGGGAGAGGGAGGGAGGAAGTGCAAAAAGGGGGACAGCAAAAAAAAAAAAAAAACAATCAGACAAACAAAGCATAAAAGCAAAACATTTAAAGAAAAAAAGAAAGAAAGAAAAAAAGAAAGACTGAAAAACAAAGAAAAAAGTCAGAAATTAAAAATCAGACAAATAAATCAGAATAAAAAAATAAAGAGTAAAAAGATAGAAGTTTTAAAAAAGGAAGGAAGGAAGGAAGAAAGCAAGCAGAAAAACAAAAAAGGGGAAAAAAAGATCTCAAATTGAATCTCACACGCATACACGCACACAGGGCTGTTTCTGCTCCAGCATTGTGAGGTTACTGGCTGTATGCTAGAGAAATACAGCAGGCCTACTATTTTTAATCTGAAATTAATTAGCGGGATTTCATTTGGCAGCCGAGGAAAGCATGTGCCCATTAACTTTCAGCAAAATTATGTTACGCCAAGCACTTTGATCACCAGAGACTGCCATTAGGAGAACAAAGTAGAGCATGCACTTCATTTCCGTTTCATTCCGGCCCTCTCACACTTTTAAATGCCACTCACCTTTCACGCTTCACACACTCTAGTCTGGAGAGAAATAGCCAGAGAGCTCAGGTACAGTACGAGCTCGGGGAAAATAAAGGAGCCAGGACGCTCACTCTCAGATAGTTTACTGAAAGGGACAGAAGTGGAGCACTCGTTCCACTTCCTTGTTAACTGTATGTGTGTAGATCTAAGTGGAGTTCTCATTATATATATATATATATACACATACTGTACACACACACACACACACACACACACACACACACACAAACATGTCTGTATTTCAACATGAGAAAGAAAAACAAAATAATTCCTAAACTGTTTGGAGGCACATTTACATGAGAAATATGCTATTCGTGAAGACCCTATTCGTTTGGAAAAACACAAATAAACAAAGCTTCTGGCTTTGTTTAAATTACCATATGAAATGCGTCATTTCAGCTGCAAATAGTTTAATTGGCAATGAATTACTCCCACATTTACATACAGATTACAGACTAAACAGCTTCTTCATTTCAAATGTATTTCAAATACATAAAAGAAATGTAGAGAGTTTATACATATTTTATTATAATCGAGACGGACCTTATAATTTAAACTTGGCCTAGTAATATTTTTTTTACTCATTTACATACCATTTCACTAATAAAGATCGTTGGAATTTTCATGCAGTTTTCCTAGGATCTTTACCAAATTATCTGACCTAAGTTACAGTAGGTTAAAATATAGATCATAAAGTACTGAACATCATTGTTCCCTAATAGAACATTAATTCCATTTTGAACAGTAATTAAATGACTATGCTAATTTAATCATTATGAGTTGATGATTCTCTTTCGCTCTCGGTAGTCAATCTCTACCACTTATCCTGTACAGGGTCACGGGAAGCCTGGAGACTATCCCAGTGGTACAGTTCTAGGCGGGGTACACCTTGGACAGGGTGCCAATCCATCACAGAGCATGCAAGCAGACACACTCGCACACTGCAGGACGTTTGGAAACACTAATCAACCTAATCTGCATGTCTTTGGTCTGTGTGAGGAAAATGGAGTCCATGGAAGAAACTTTACACACACAGACCACGCAGGAATCAAACACTCGACCCTGAAGGCTTAAGGCCACAGTGCCACCTCAATGTGAATATTAAAATCTAAAATGATTGCATATAAAGTTTAAAATCTAATAAGGTTATTAATGATAATAAGATAATGATAATTTATTGTTTTACCTAATTTTTTTTTTATTCCTTTTAAAATAAGTATTAGTTTTGTAAGTTGCTGTTAATCTTTCGTCTGCCGCAGTGGACAACTTGGCAGAGGTTTTACACCAGATGCTCTTCCTGACACGACCCTCCCATTTTATCTGCGCTTGGGATGCATACAGTGGCTGGGTAGGATGGGGTGTGGCAACCAACCGGCAGCAGGGCCCAAACCTGGATCCTCAGATCCCCAAACCAACAACTTAGAACCTTAGCAACCTGAGCTAATACTCCCTTATATTAGCTTTTTTACTCCGTATAGCAGGACTATACTCTCTGGTTTTTATAAATGTTTTTATATATTGGTCCCCACAACGGTAGGAATATCTGAAAGTACTGATCTTGGGAAAACGATCTCTAGCTGGGCTACAGAGGTTCCTTGATGGATGGAGACGCCTTTCTAGTCACCCAAGGTTACAGTCCAAAATTTACAGTAAACAAGCAACACATAATTAACACTACATAAAAAAATAACAGTCGACAAAGTATCAACTAAAAACAGAAGTCTTGGAGATTTAAATGCAACCTTACAGTACATCATATGGGATAGGTGCTTCTGAATAAATGGGTCTTAATACATGATTTGAATGTGGTTGGAGAGTCTATATTACAGATGCTTTCTGGAAGAGAATTCCTATGATGAAGAGCAGCACAGCTAAAGGCTCTAGAGCCCATGGTCATCGAGCGGGCAAAAGGTGTAAAGAGGAAACTTGATGAGGAAGAACAAACAGTGTGAAAAGGGGTGTAAATCCAGATAAGCTTTGACAAATAAGGAGGAGCGACTTTATGGAGTGCTTTAAAAGTGAGGAGAAAATTTTAAAACTCTATATGGTAATTGATAGGGAGCCAGTGTAGTTGGGGGGGTGATGTGATGCATAATGGGTATTTGAGTTATGATACGGGCAGAGAGTTCTGGATAAGTTTACGTTTATAGAGGAGCTTTTGTGAATTATACTGTAATCCATGTGGGACGTGAACAATGCATGTGTGAGAGTGGCAGCAGTTTGTGAGGTGAAAAATTGGAGGAGACGGGTAATGTTATGGAGCTGAAGGTAACATGAACAGCAGACACTGTTAACATGGGAAAAAAAGTATTTATTACTTTTAACGATTGGTGAGGCAGGAAGGTACTGTAGAAGAGCAGAGTCATGCTTTGTGGAGATGTAAAGTTGTGTATCATCTGCATACCAATGGAAATGTATACTGAATATGAATGTATACTATGTGACCAAGAGAAGAGGATACATGAGAAACAGAAGGTGCCCAAGGACAAAGATTTGGGGAACACCACAGCTTAATATAGCAACCTGAGTAATCAGAAATGTATAAACCCGGCAAGAGGGATGTCAGTGAAGCCAATTGGAGCAAAGCATTGTAGCAAATAGTATGTGTGTATGGATAAGAGTTCAGCATCAGCAGTCATCAGGAGGTCATTAGTGACCTTCACCAAAGCAGGTTCTTTAGTATGGAACTCCGAAGGAAATGATTCAAAAAGATTGCCATGAAGGTGAGAGTGAAAGAGTATTGCTACTACTTCTTCCACAAATTTTTAAATAAAAGAAAGATTTAATATTGGACGAAAAATTTATGAGATTATTAGGGTTAGTGCTGGGTTTTTTAAGGATAGGAGTTATTGCAGCTGTTTTAAGAGATGATGAACAATGCCTGAAATGAGAAAGGGGTGAATAATACCGGTTATGAGAGAGGTGAGTGAGGGTGTATAGGCTTTTACCAGCTGAGTTGGCAGAGGATTGAGCTGACATGTGGAAGATTTAGACTTATGGATAAAATTTAAAATTTCAGATTCAGTAGGGAACTTAAAAGGAGAGAGAGCAGTAAAAGGACGAGCAGCAAAGAAGCTGAGGTACGAGCTATAGAAAGTATTTGATGAAGGGGCTAGCTGTTGATGAATATGAACCATTTTGGCACTGAGAAGGTCATGAAAGCATCACATTGAGCAGTGCAATACAGGTGGGGTGCAAGTGTGTAAGAAGGTTTCAGGATAGTGATTACTGTAGAAAACAAGTTTTTAATGTTGCCTTCATCAGATGTTAGTAGCTTATTGGAAAATGCCCATTTAGCAGAGGTCATACCAGCTTTATAAAGAAGCACATGCTCACTACACATTTCTCTGTGTAAATTAAGTTCAAGTTCCAGCCCCTGGATTTGAGCTGATGAAGAAGCTCAGGAGTAAACCAGAGTGCAGACTGAGCAAAAGAGATGGTTCATGGTTTTAGAGATGCAAGAATGCGCAGGAGGAGCTGTAGTTCAGAAATGTATTAAGATACCAGATTTGGATAGTCAAACATTAGCAGTGAATGAGATTAATTCATGGTCAGATAATGGGCAACTCATACAGTATGCAACACAGTCAAAAGTAGTAACACCAGGGCAACAAACTAGGTCAGTAAACATAGCGTTAGAAGAAAGTGTACACACATAGAGGTTAAAAATAGTTGGTGTTGGACCGCTGAATTGTAAAACAATGATTCATATGATGTGTGTCTGTAGAATGTAAAGTGAAAATGCTTTGAAAGTTGTGATATATATATCATCATCCTTATAGATCATAGAAAGTGAGCGAGTATTGAACAGCCCAAATTTGAGATTGGGCACTGGGCCAGCTTAGCTAGCACACTAACGAGACCGCCAGTCAGGTTTCCTTGTGGGTTTGGGGGCGTTGAAGACCAGAATTATCTTATGGCCTTGGTGTCATCATACCTGAAGCCTCAGACCGTTGTAAAACTAATTGCATCAAATTAATTTCTTCTGGTCATTGAAGAAGTAATAGTGAGTGGAAGGTCCTCACAGAGAAAGTAAGATAAAGAAGTGTGTGTTTGTGTGTGTTTGTGTGTTTGTGTGTGTGTGTGTGTGTGTGTGTGTGTGTGTGTGTGTGTGTGTGTGTGTGTGTGTGTGTGTGTGTGTGTGTGTGTTTGTGCGTGTTCAATAAAACTTGTTAACATGGCCTTCTCATGCCACTGCCTAAAGCCTCAAACAGATACAGTACTGCACACACATGCACTTTGTTAACCTGTTATCAATTAGCCGATGATAATTACACTCCCAGACCATGTATTATTTATGCTTGCTTTTGCAACTGGTTGAAAACCTGAAACCTGCCATTATCGATTAACTTTGCCTTAATTGCCGCTTCGAGCTCGCAAAGATTTTCCGCCTTGTGATTACAAATCTAGACGTTTGCCGGATAACATATGCTAATTACATGCACAAAACCTCTACGCAAGCAGGATTTTCCCTGTCCTCTGGCATCGAAGGGCCGACATCCTGATAAGATGCTGGCGGCTCAGATACTTTAAATCCTACCACTAGCAAGAGGAGCAGTGAATTGCCTTTTAATGATCCTTAAGATGGACTTGCTGGAAAGAGATTTTAAATTACACATGCTAATTCCTTTATCTCGTTCTAATGTGGGGAGATTCACATGGGCAAACACTTCTGGTGAATTGAGAATTAAGAAAAAGAAAACAAAAACAGAAAGAAAGGAGGGGGAAAAGGACAACATGAGTAATAAACTAAATCAAGAGTGAAAACTGGCTGGCATTCTAATCAGATTTAGCAGTGCTTCAGGTCATTGGAGCTCACCATCGTGTACGCTTTAAGAATGTGAAGTGCAAGGCTATTATCTGTACAGCTATTTGTTTAGTGTTCAAAATATTCCTATTTACATGGGTGGTTGTGGATGTGACCGGTAGAGTTTATGCCCTGATAACACACTGAATAAAATATGAATAAATTGCAGAGTATTTCAGATACTTCAAAAAAATCTGAAAACATATTGTATCTTGTATTAGGCTGAGTTAAGGAGGGAAACCTGGCAAATACAAGTTAAAGATTTCAGCTCCAAACAAAAGGTAAAACCTACGGTACTCATACACATGCACACACCCAATCAAAGACTAAAAAGACTATGTTCATCTTCCCCCTTTTTTTTATCTGTGCTTGTATTAATTATGACATTATCCGTTCAATCTAGATAATGTACTCATATTCGGTTACATCCTTCCTACATGTATCAATAGTATGTAGCAATAAAATCTATACGCTGAGCTACAGCCATTGTCCTGAACACACTTTAAACACCATTTCTTTTAACATCTTAATCTATAAAATGGCTTTATGTCTCATTCAGCCTGCTTTTTGTTAACACCAGCCTCCCTTTACAATCAGGCTATATGTTTAGAAGCTGCTGCTAGGGATTTGTGTAATTCCAAGCCATTACTCGCGCCTGCAGGAGAAAAAGCAATCGATCTGCTGCTCGTCAGCCCGGCTTAGCTGCTGTCCATGCACTCAGCAGATCTCCAGCAGCAAAACATCACTGATGCTAAAACTACACGGGACATTCGGGGTCAAACTCCAAAAACGTCTCTTGCCGAATAACTGACTTTAACAACACGAGCATGCTTTCCCTCGAATTTATGCAATTATAGTTCTGGTTCACTGTAAACTGCTACCTGAAGCACATTTCCTACAAAATGCTGTAGGAAGAAAATGAACAGATATTGATTAATGAATTGGTAATGCTTATTGGGGGATTCCAGTATGGTAACTTCCGCTTTATCATATACTGTAGGTTTACGCTGATTTACCATCAGATGAAACACTTCGAAAGAAAAAGGGTGTATTGTACAGTATAATCCTCTACTATCCTGTTGCTGGTATACATCCATTAAGGGCTGGGTAATATTATAAAAATCTAATCACGATATTTTCTTCATATCATTTGATATAGATAATTATATTAATAATATATTTTTTTTTAAGGCAGAAGGATGGCAAGGTACTCATCTTAATAAATAAGGATCATTTAATTATCTTACTTTGAGTCACATTGAATAACAAAAGCAATTAAAAAGATTTTTATTATATTTTTGATAACATAAGATGCAATAAATATTAGAAATATAAGTAACCTTTAAAACTCATTCATTGTGTTCCTGTTGTTTTGTTGTTGTTGTTGTTGTTCCTGTTCTCCTACACAACTTACACACAGCTGTGTTCTGAACTCCATCAGAACACAAACATTGCTATACTGTCAAGCGAATCTGTACTTTTTTATTGAAAAAATTCTTCCACGCTTTCTGCACTCATCTCCTCCCTTACATTCCACACTGCTTCTGTTGGGTGTGACTCATTTCAGGGGCTGAACAGTACACGGTCTCCGCTCACCGCGCCGACCATGACGGCCGAACCGACAGCCTGGTCTATGGAGCCAAACTGCAGCTGGTTTACATTGTGCAACACTTAACCATGTTTTATGAAAACTTGTCCCTCCTGGAGTGGATTCCACATGAACCCGCTTGTTTTGTATGGTTTTTAAAATGTTTCATTTTCATGTATATATTAATTTTATGTTTCTAATATATTTATTTTTAATATTCTCTCGCCGTGTGTATGCCATTATCTCTTCTGGTGTCTTCACTGGCTACCAAAGAATCGTGGGATAGATTGGACCATGAAGCCTCACACGCTTCTTTTTCAGATGACAGATGGCGACATTTAGATGTAGGTGTAATCAAAACGGTTTACACTAATTCTACCTTTTAACATATCTTTTATCATGACTAGTTAAGCAGTATCACATGAGAGGGAGTTCTGTTCGTCTGTATATCACCATAAACCATGAAGATGGTGGACAGTTATGAGATGGGGGCAATAGAGATGTTTTCTTCGTAACACAGCATAATTGCATTATACATCAAGCCAAACAGTAGGAAGCCTGTTTAAATTATGTTTAGTATCACTCTATGGCATTGTGTATAAGAATCATGAAATGCACAGTACATCATTTCTGATTCCAGCAGTAGTAATTACAATCTTAGCCCCAATTCTACAATATCCAGGTGGGATTATTCACTGAAGCAGGGATGGGTCTTGGACAGAGCTCATAATGGTCCAAGTTCAAACTGCTTTTCTCCACATTCCTTTTAATTAAATTTTATTTGTATGGCACTTTTAAGAATAGGGATTTTACCTATTTTACCTTTATTTTACAGAAATAAAGTAAGTAAAATAAGTATAAATTATAAATATCCATTTGTCACTGATGAGCAAGATGTGATAGTGTCAAGGAAAAAGTCCCTGAGATTAGAAAAAATGAAGAAAGCTTGAGAGGCACTAATCTCAAAAGGGACCCATTTTGGATGATGGCTGATACACGTGGACAAAATTGTTGGTATCCTTCGGTCAATGAAAGAAAAACTCACAATAGTCACATAAATAACTTTAATCTGACAAAAGTAATAATTGAAAAAAAATCTATGAATGTTAACCAATGAAAGTCAGATAAGAAAAGAGAAAATTATAGACAAGCATGTTAAAGGTAAAGGCTATAAGACCATTTCAAAGCAGCTAGATGTTCCTGTGACTACAGTTGCACATATTATTCAGAAATTTAGGATCCATGGTACTGTAGCCAACCTCCCTGGACGTGGCTGCAGGAGGAAAATTGATGACAAATCAAAGAGACGGATAATCCGAATGGTAACAAAAGAGCCCAGAAAGACTTCTAAAGAGATCCAAGGTGAACTTCATGCTCAAGGAACATCAGTGTCAGATCGCACCATCCGTCGTTGTTTGAGCCAAAGTGGACTACATGGGAGACAAGCAAGGAGGACACCATTGTTGAAAACAAATCATAAAAAAGCCAGACTGGAATATGCCAAACTACATGTTGACAAGCCACAAAGCTTCTGGGAGAATGTCCTATGGACAGATGAGACAAAAATGGAACTTTTTGCCAAGGCACATCAGCTCTATGTTCACAGACGGAAAAATGAAGCATATGAAGAAAAGAACACTGTCCCTACTGTGAAACATGGAGGAGGCTCTGTTATGTTCTGGGGCTGCTTTGCTGCATCTGGCACAGGGTGTCTTGAATCTGTGCAGGGTACAATGAAATCTCAAGACTATCAAGGGATTCTAGAGAGAAATGTGCTGGCCAGTGTCAGAAAGCTGGGTTTCAGTCGCAGGTCATGGGTCTTGCAACAGGACAATGACCCAAAACACACAGCTAAAAACACCCAAGAATGGCTAAGAGGAAAACATTGGACTATTCTAAAGTGGCCTTCTATGAGCCCTGACCTCAATCCTATTGAGCATCTTTGGAAGGAGCTGACACATGCTGTCTGGAAAAGGCACCCTTCAAACCGGAAACAACTGGAGCAGCTTGCTCATGAGGAGTGGGCCAAAATACCTGCAGAGAGGTGCAGAAGTCTCATTGACAGTTACAGGAATCGTTTGATTGCAGTGATTGCCTCAAAAGGTTGTGCAACAAACTATTAAGTTAGGGGTACCATCATTTTTGTCCAGGCCTGTTCCATGCGTTCATTTTTTAAAATAATTTTGTTGAAGCACGGTTGAAAAGCAATGTCTGACTTTCACTGGTTAACATTCATAGAATTCTTATTTATTATTACTTTTGTCAGATTAAAGTTATTTATGTGACCATTGTGAGTTTTTCTTTCATTGACCGAAGGGTAACAACAATTTTGTCCACGTATGTAAATCCACATTTTTCTATAAGCAATATATTATTACTGTATATGAAGAATGATGGCATTTATTTTGACCATAATGTACATTTCCTTTATACCAAGAGTATATACTATTGCATATGTAAGCTTTCAGTAGAGAAATCGAAAATATGTAAATATATAAAATCCACCTACAGTACTATTTCTTACAACCAATGATCAAACTAGATAAACTAATGCAGTAGCTTTATCAATATTTCTCTTGCACTTTTTTAGCAATTAGATTTTTTTTTTTTTTTTTTTTTACAATTTACAGCAAGTAATAGAAATGTATTAACCGTGAAGAATCAGCAGAAGTAATAATTTAGTCAATATCAAATTAATTATTAAGGAAAAATATTAACATGTCTGTTAGGAGCACTCAGCACAAAAATAAAATGAGCAAACTGTGCTAATTAAAACATTTAATTTAATTTTTGTTTTATGTCATTTTACTAGAAACAGCTAAAATACAATCTATATTAATAATAAACGCAGATTCCAAAATGTTATTTAGGTTTCCTAAGCTCTAAAATAAAGGTTGTTTATATAGTGAAGACATTCCGATACTCCTCTATGTCTAATACTGTATCTACCTGTAAATTAATTTTTGTTGGACACACAGGCCAGTCAGGATGCACACATGCTCTCAGGGGTTGCATTGGTTGGCCGCCATGTCAGAAATCCTTCCAATAAACCAACAGTGGGACCTCCAACCAAGCAACAGGAAACAGCACAGTCAAACTACTACACCAGATGGTGCAGACTGGCTAATCAGAGCCAAGCAATCTGTGGCCGCTAGTGTGGGTGTGCCAGCTTTTCATTTAGGAGCAGTATGCACTAATCCGAGAGCCATAGGTACAGAAAAGACAGTCAATTAACGATGCTGTAGGGCAGCATGACCTCATAATTAGAAACCTTCAAAGCATTTATACAAGTCAAATCTTGAATGGTCTTTTTTTAATTATTATTGCATCACTGGTGTCTTTATTACTGCTACAGTAGGAAACTCAGCTGAAGGTGCCTGTCGGTTTTTTTTTTTTTTTTTAATTTCTTGTTTTTTAATTTCTTGTTTTATATGATATACATATATTTTACATGAAGTGGACATTTTCTTTAATTATTTTAATTAGTTTCTCATTTTCTCTGAGTTCAATCCTCAATTCATGTGAGATCAGAGGGTTTTTTTTAAAGCTTGATCAATTCATGAAGAACGTACAGAAACATAATTGTGTTAATGTAGGTAATGTTAATTTAATCATGTGTAAGCAGTGTATACATGAAGTAAGAAATTCAATCAGCTATTCAGCGAATCTTTTACTAACTATTCGAGTTATAAATGTATGTTTAAGAAGCTTTATCAGTTTATATCGGCGACTGATGCTGTTACGCTAGCTACAGTACCTGTTTTACCTCACAGGCAGTTCTCCACATCAATTCCTGATGAAAGACATATTAACGGTTGAATAAATATGGTAAATATGGCACATATTAATTAGTTTATTTAAAGGAAAAATTTGTATCTTGTGGGCTTCTGCTGAAGATCTGAAAGGGATCTGAAAGGCTTAAGTCGGTTACTTATATACTGTAGTTATCCGGCTATTGCATTATTTAGCACTGACTCTAGGTGTGTGTTTTTCACAAACATGTATTCCTTGTGTGTTTTTTTCATGAGATGGGGGCAATGAAACATTACAGTTTATTTGCTTTAACTATTTCTTTAACTGTACATTCCTGCTAAACTATTCATTTCAAACATAGTACTGTGAAAAGGTTGTACTATATAAAGTGTTTCCTTTATTTTTTGATGAAAGTCCAGTGATTAGTATACTGGTGATGCTGAATGCAGAGAGGTTGAAACAGATGAGCGGGGAAATCAGGTTGCAAATTTAAAATTGTATCTTAAGGCACTTTTCAGCCTTCAATATGAAAAAAAAAGACATTTGCACATTACTGAACTACTGAAACTATGGCTGACACAGTTCTAGTTAACAATTGAACGATTAAGGAATAAAAGTGAAGATATCAGAAATACCACCAATCTGCCAGAAGTGCTTACTTTTTAAGAGACAGTGGAACCTCGGATTGCGAGTAACGCAGTTTGTGAGTGTTCCGCTAGACGAGCAATGATTTTTAATAAATTCTGACTTGGAAAACGAGCAAGTCTTGGGTTTCAAGTGCCGAGTATCATGTATCACGCATGCGCTTCTTGCTTTGACGCCACTCGTCACGTGATAACAACTAAGCTAATGTTTTTTCTCTCTCTTGCGCTGTGGAATTGTGGGTAATTGTCTCCCCTGCTGGGTCTTAGTGCTCGTCTCTTACTGGTATAATGAATATCTAAGCATGTGTGTACCATTTAATATAACACTGTGACCACATGTGTGTGCGTAAAACATATTTTATTTTGTGTTTGTATGTGTGTGTTCAGCGCGTGTGTACTGTTTATTATAAAGCATAAAGCAAAAGCAAGTCTCATTATAGAGGTTAAAGATCTATTTTCTCTCTTTCTCTCTCTCTCTCTCTCTCTGTGTGTATCAGCCTGCACTTTGTGTCTGTGTGCGCACGCGTCATTGGACACAGTGCCCCCAGTGTGTATGTATGTGAGAAAGTGAGATTTCTCACATACATACACACACACAGCGCCTGCTCACACAAACGGAAACGCTTATCTGTTGGGATTTTATTTTTTAAAGTGCAGGTTAATTTGTTTTATAATTACTTTATATTATGTGTTAATTATTTTTATGTATTTATTTCTTTGGGGCTGTGGAACAAATAATTTGAGTTTCCATTATTTCTAATGGGAAAATTTCAACTTGGTTTACAAGCGTTTTGAAATACGAGCCCGCTTCTCTAACAAATTATGTTCGTAATCCAAGGTTCCACTGTAGTTTGTTCTACATGAATAGTCAAGTAAATTCTTGAAATAAATGATCCAAATAAATTATTCCAGACTGACGAGTATCTGTACTCACTATCGCCAAGTACCCACATGGAAGTTCTTGTACTCATAATCAGCCTGACAAAAAGTGACATCTATAATTTTTATGTTTATTTAATTATCATTTAACTGCCAGTTTTTGCTAAGATCAGTTATAGTGCACATGCATTTTGAAAATAAACATAAAAAAGTATAAAACTTAGTTATGTGTCATGTGTCTGTGTCATGATCTTATTTCATCATACTCTCACCTGCATGCTTGCTCCTTTCGTTTCTGCATGAAATACTTTTTCTTCACATTCTGTAGCTCACCAGCCAGTCTCTCAATCTCGTACTTGTACTCCTGTGCCTGAGAATCGCACATGTTGAGTTCTGACGATAAAGCCTGGCAAGAAAACAAGGACAATTAACAAAGGAATTAATGTTTTCTTTCCCCTTCAAACGCACTATAGGTTGCCCTTAATATTAATTATTTATGGATTATGAATGATGACTAACCCGGTCATTCAGTAATGTACACTCAGGTAGTCAGCTGAATTAATATTATTGCCAAAGAAACAACAATAAAATGCCTAGATGCTGGAGACAAATAGAGGGTACATTAAGCTGGACTCATCCGACCACATATCTTTTTCCATTGCTCTAAAGTCCAATCCTTGCTCCCTAGCAAACTTTTTTTTTATGTCAGAGTTAAGCAGTAGTGGCACACTTCTGTGCACTCCTTGAGCTGCATTCCATTCCGAAGTGTACTTCACAGGGTGTTTGCAGGGAATGTCAGTTAAGGGAACTTCCCTCGACAAAACTCCACCATTTAGAACACCCTACAACGTTACCAGCGCAGACGTCACGTCCTCTGTGCGTTACCATGGTACCATACGCACGATAGCTGTTGCTGTGGATATTTCATCCTATGAACATTAAATACTATATGTATAATGTATAAAATATTAAATAAATAATAATCATAATCATAATAATTTACTATTTTACTGAGATGTATTTATCTTTTTACAGATTACTAGCCTATAAAATATTATGGATTTCTTGATTAAATTAAAATGTAAATTATTGTGTCCTATTAATATGATGTCGTCCTCCATAATAATGATCTTTTATAAATGAATCCTTTTTTAAATCTCTTTTTTTTTTTTAATGCTCCAGCGAGACGCAATGATTTATGAGATATTTTTCATTCCCTTTTTCAGCGAAGTGAAGACCTGATGTTCAGTTGTTCCCTACACTGGTCACTGGTTGCAGTTTGAACTGTATATTTTCACTCCCTGAAGTTTGGAATCATACTTAAGATGATTGAACACCCTGTAAAATTTACTTCGCAGGGTACACTACTCCATGTTTTGTGTTTGGGGACTTTTAAGTTGAAAACAGGTTCTTCTTGTCTGGTGCTTCATGGTCACAGGTGCAGTGAGTTCAGCTTGGTGATTAGGGTCTTTAAGGTATTTAACGTTTTCGTTTGGTCTCGTCTAGCTGTTTAGCATTGCTGCTGTCATGTATTTTATTTGCCTTGTAGAGAAATCTCAGGTTAATTCCCAGTGTCTGATTCCTGTTTTATTTTGTTTGCTTTGCTTAATAAATGTTACTTCCTGCACTTGCCTGCTGTCCCTATTCATGACAATTATAGTAATTTCAGCGACCACCTTAGGTGTTTTCTTTGCGTGATGCAGTCCATTAATGTGACACTCCTCAAGCATTTTAACATCTTGCTAAGATGCTAACAGCTAAAGCTGTTTAAGAAAGAGGAGTTAGAGTTATAAGAATTTCAAGTTGAAAGATGTTAATCACCATCAGTGTGGGTAAATTACTCAAAAGAAATGGAAAAATCTACTGCAAATTACTTTATTACTACTTTAAAATTGAAATTTGATTATATTACTGATTATTATATGTAAAAAGGAATCATATAACTAATTACTTTACTTTCAAGTTGCTTTGAAAACATCAAAAGTAAAAAACTACAAAGCTCTCTGACATCTGATTAAAGCGCAAGCTTGTTAACTGATGCTGCCATGCAAAACATGTTTTTTTAATGCATTTTAATACATTTTTCAATACTATATTTGTAGCGCTAGTAACATAATATTATTTATATTGGTAACTGTAATCAAATTACATACATTTAAAAAGTAATGTTACATTTACTGCTTTATATCCAACTCTGATGACCACAGTAATTGTCAAATCCTAAGAGGTTGTTGCTGAGTTGTAGAAATAGGGAAGTACAGTATGAGAAGACAAAAAATATTGTTGCATCATAATACAACAAATGATTTCTGACTATAAGATTCATCAGTAAATGTTCTAATAAAATAATAATGAAACAACATTAGTCATTTGTTCAAATGCCTTTTGTTATTCAAGTTCAATTTTGAGTGTCCCTCTTGTCAAATGCTAGCAGGTGCATCTGATGAACTTCATAATCTTGAAAAAGACCTTCTTAAAAAAGGGTTATTTTGGTGAGATGTTTCGGGTTGTTGAAATCTCTTCCCAATGTTCAGTTTAAGCTGCTTTAAGCTGCTAAGAACAAAAATCTAATACTGTATTTCTCGATTTATGGATGTTTATTTATTTTTGCATGTTTTACATGAAATATAAGAACAGAAACGCATGTGGTGCAGTTTATTATTGATTGTTCTTGCTGAGTTCCTGCTGCTTTCAGGCCATCCAGCAAAAAGTGACTACTGGCATCTGGCTTTTTTCTTACCTTCCATATTATCAGTCTGAGAGCACCAGGGGCTCCTGTCCGGGAACTAGTAGCTGTGGTTTCCAACTGCACGTTAGTAAACCAATTGTACTAAAAGGTATGGTTAAGTTTATGGCTCTGTAGTTCTTACTGATAGATGTTGTGCCTGAGAATTTCAGAAAGCTTTCACCTTCACCATGATTGTTACTTGGTGCATGAAATGTCCTCAAACTCTGTCTATGTTTAGAGCAATTTGGCTTGGAACTTACTTACTTATTTATTTATTTATTTTCCCAGAATTTATATTTGTATACAAATTTATTTTTCACATAAAAATGGCAAAATAACTTCAATTTGGACAAAAAGGAAAAATGCCTCTGAGGTTCTCTGAGGCGGAAACTTAAAGTATGTTTAGAAGAATGCTATATGATCTGAAAATTCAGAGAAATTATAGAGGCGAATTCAGTGTCATACTTTCAGCACTATGAAAGCGAGGTCAATGGTTTTACACTGAAAAAAAAAAAACTGTTAGAACAAGGCATTGCTACTACAGAGTTTCTGTACTACTGTACAAGGGAATGTCAAACCACGAAATTTTCACAATATCATCTTATCATCCTAACCTGAACAACTAGAACTCATTGGCTATTATAAACTGATGGATCAGGATTTACATTAGTTAGCCTGAATAAGCACAAAGGTACACACAACAGACCAGAACATAAGTTTTACAATAATGTAGAAGATTACTTTTTTTTTTTTCTTCGCGTGTAAACACTTGGACAAACGCATGAATCCATTTATACCTATCTTATTAATAAACAAGTCCCAGGATATATAAATGTTGAACTGGATATACAGTATGCACTGAGAATATATGAAATTTTTAAAAAGCTAAGGTTTATGAATACTCATGTCCCTTCAGTGCTACAGTATATTCAGAAATATTGTTAAATATTTGCAGTTTTATTATACTAGTACTGTACATTTTTGAGTAAAGATTCATATTAAGATAATTTCATTATGAGTAAGTACAGCTAGGATAAAGCTATGATGTAAAAGGAGATGTTGCAGATGAGGTACATGGAAGGCGAGTAGAGTGAATCACAGAATAATTTTATCACTTTTCTGCTGCTGATTTGAGTGGACAGTGGCAATCATCTAGATGTCTCTGTTTCTCATATCACTGGCTGAGTATCTAAATTTGTTTAAAGTCTGTTCTCGCTATCAGAACTCCAATTCAAACAGCATGAAAGAAGGAAAAAGGGTAAGATAACAGTGGAAAGTGTGTGTGTGTGTGCGTGCACATGTACACAGCAATGTTTAAAGATTTGAGACGAAAAGAGGATGAAGCGAAAGAAGCAGAAAAGGTCCCAAATGTGCTGTCTTGCCAAGGGGAGTTGTCAGGCATTTGTAGAATTGAATAGGTTTCAGTCATGCTAAGCGCCTCTTCTGCCGATTAAAGAAAAAAAAAGTTGCTCTAATTCAGCGAGTGCCATTTAACAGGTTTATTTAGAAGCCTCAGCATTCAGCTGGTAAATAAACAGGCCTGCGCTCATAATGGAGCTCAAAGCAGGAGTGCTGATGTAAGATCAGATTTGGCCGTGACCATAAAATTTCCTGTACAAAGAGTAAAGCTGAGCCTGCAGTAGCGCTTCAAAATGGGAATGAACGAGCCTCCGGGGCTCATTTTCTGAACAAATTCGCTGATTCAGAATTAATTTGACCAATTACACATACTGGGAGGTAAGCTGATCCAGGAAGAATGCTACAAAGTGGAGCTCAAGGCTGACTTTAAGAAAGCAGACACGGCTGAGTAAACTAAACCTGGGGTGTCAAACCTAAAGAACCTAAAGAGCCAAGTGAATGTGGGTGAGTATTTGGTAACAGCATTGAACAATCTGCTGAAGAACTCCTTTGATTCTGTTTGAAAGCCATGCACACTAGCTATACTATACTGGTTTATATAATCAAACTAGCTGAAAAGGAATATAAACTGCAACCTAATTTAATAATAATTAAATCAGCAAAATAACAAATTTTACGTCCAAACGTCTCCTCCTATTGTTTTCCCTGAAATGCTTGAGCATGCCACATTACTGTACTAATTTAATCACAGCTCATGAAATCAATCGTACAAAATAGTTAAAACAGTATATTTGTACACTTCCTGATTCCTCCAAAAGTAATTCTGCATACGCCGCTCTCAGAACAACACATGACTGGTTTTTAGAAGCGCTGCACACAGCCCACATTCTGACCATGCGGGGAAAAAAAACTGTCTGAATTTTTCTTTTGTGCTGCTTGTTTTGCTTGTAATGCGGCTTTTTCTTTTTCAGTTATTGTTTGTTTTCAGGGATTCCGTCTGCTCTTCAGGAAAATGAATGCATAGTCATTTGCATTAATATCTGCCAGTTGATTTTAACTTTTTCCCACCTGATGAGTTCCTTTATTTTATTGGCAGTGTGTTTTAGGTTAATATTTTGCTGTATTTATCTGTAAAAGAATGCAATTGGGATCAATAAGGATTAATGAGCACCAGGCATGGCCAGTGAGCTTGTATGTTTTTTATATCATGATCAAAGTCATCTGGTACCTTCACCTCTGTCCTGTGGAGGTTGATAGTGATGCCACTGACCCATCAAAGTTTTGTCATCAACTGCTTTGTTTTCCTTGACTAATCTTTCTGCTTCCATCAAGGGATCGCCTTAGCGGTCCACACGGTCACTGCACACCAACTTTTCTATGCAGGCTTGGACCTGACACTATATGCAGCGGCTGGGTTGAATGGGGTGGCATCCCACTGACCGCAGGGCTCGGACCCGGATCCTCTAATCAACAACCTAGAGCCTTAGCCACCTGAGCCACCACTCCCCTACTATTACCACATTTAATACGTTTACACAATTTAAATTGGCCCACTTTTTTCCCCCAAAGACACCACTCCGACAGCCTTCATGTTGGGGGGGTCCTTTGTAACGCCAATGCAATCTTTAACAGGTTAAACCCAGGGCTTCAACCAAGAGAAGAAGTAAACATTCAATCTAATGGCGGCACACCCAATATTTTTGAGTACTTCAAAAATAGTTGGTTCAAACAAAAGGTGCCATAGTGCGAAGTTATTTAACACATCTAGATGTAAATGTCAGGACCGTTTACATCACAGATAGGAGCAGCTGTGCCAGAGGTACGTAAGGAGTGCATACTGTGAGATATCTGCCTAGTGAAGAAAGTGCTTGCAGGCTCAGAAACTCCCACGTTAAGAACGTCATGACAACTTCTGATCACTTTTCTGTGAGAAATGATCCATAACTTCAAAACTTTGGCTGAACTGATACTCGTAGTCTCCAGTTCAGCAAGCTCAGCCTTCAGATGGATACTAAAACAGGCAGTAGAAGTCATCTGTTACAACCCACAAAGTGTGTGTGTGTGTGTGTGTGTGTGTGTGTGTACAGGGGTTGGACAATCTGTGTATTGATCTAAAAGAAGGCGTTCAACCCCAGTACACACACACACACACACACACACACACACACACACACTTTGTGGGTTGTAACAGTATACGGTATGTCACAAAAGTGACTACACCCCTCACAAATCTGCAAATACAGTATTTAGTTATATATTTTCGTAGGACAACACTGCATAAGCGACTCTTTGACACAATGAAATGTAGTCAGTGTAAAGTTTGTATAACAGTGTAAATTTATTGTCCCCTCAAAATAACTAAAAATACAGCCAATAATAGCTGAACCCCTGGCAACAAAAGTGAGTACACCCCTAAGTGTAAATGTGAAATGTCAATATTTTGCGTGGCCACCATCATCTTCCATCACGGCTTGAATTCTCTTGGCCATGGAGTTCACCAGAGCTTCACAAGTTGCCACTGGAATCCTCTTCCACTCCTCCATCACAACATTACGGAGGTGGTGGACATTTGACACCTTGTGCTCCTCCACTTTCCTTTTCAGGATGCCCCAGAGGTGTTCTATGCAAGCCAGTGTTCATCTTGGAGGTGTGTTTGGGGTCATTATCATGCTGTCATTATCACACTGCTCTGCGGCCCAGTTTCTGGAGGGAGGGGATCATGCTCTGCTTCAGTATGTCACAGTACATGTTAGAATTCATGTTTGAACTGTAGCTCCCCAATGCCAGCAGCACTCATGCAGCCCCAGATTATGTCACTCCCACCACCATGTTTGACGGTAGGCAAGACACACTTGTCTTTGTACTCCTCACCTGTTTGCCGCCACACACGCTTGACACCATCTGAACCAAATAGGTTTATCTTGGTCTCATCAGACCACAGGACATGGTTCCAGTAATCCTGGTCCTTAATTTGCATGTCTGCAGCAAATTGTTTGCGAGCTTTCTTGTGCATCATCTTTAGAAGAGGCTTCCTTCTAGGACGACAACCATGTAGAGCAATTTGATGCAGCGTGCGGCGTACAGTCTGAGCACTGACAGGCTGACCTCCCATCCCTTCAATCTCTTCAGCAATGCTGGACGATAAAACTCACCCGTCTGTTTTCCAAAGTCAATCTTTGGATCTGACGCTGAGAACATGCACTCAGCTTCTTTGGCCGACCATGGCGAGGCCTGTTCTGAGAAGAACCTGTCCTCTTAAAGCGCTGGATGGTCTTGGCCGCTGGGCTGCAGCACAGTTGCAGAGTGTTGGCTATCTTCTTATAGCCTGGGCCATCTTTATGTAAAGCAACAATTTGTTTTTTCAGGTCTTCTGAGAGTTGTTTGCCATGTTGAACTTTCCGTGGCCAGGTTGAGAGAGTGGAAGAGCTTTGAGACAGCGTAACACTAATGAGTCACATGACAAAGGGGAAGGAAAATGACTAATTGTGCTCAATTTGTACATTTTCACTTAGGGGTGTACTCACTTTTGTTGCCAGGGGTTCAGCTATTATTGGCTGTATTTTTTGTTATTTTGAGGGGACAATAAATTTACACTGCTATACAAACTTTACACTGACTACTTTTCATTGTGTCAAAGAGTCATTTATGCAGTGTTGTCCTATGAAAAGATATAACTAAATATTTGCAGATTTGTGAGGGGTGTACTCACTTTTGTGACATACTGTATGTGTACTGTACATAATATTATGTCTGTATTTGTGTGTGTGTGTGTGTGTGTGTGTGTGTGTGTGTCACAGCTGTCCAGATCAGTCCATTTCAGATTCCAGTCTGCAGCCGCTATGTGTGTTGCCCCATGTTGCTGTTTCTTACCTAAGATGACATCACTATTGCATTTGACTTTTTTTTTAATATACATATTAGGCATAGCATGAAGGTTGACTTCCTTGTTTTCTTCCCTTCCTAGTAGCTCTAACCCTAGTCTGTGCAGTAACAAGGCGAAGACAAACACCAAATGCCTCTGCAGCATCTGCCTTGATGCTTTTGATTACACAAAAGCGAGCACCCAGTTTACGTCCAAGTGATTTCTTGTAATTGTTTTGTTTATTGTTTTGTAATTGCAATTAATTGTTTCATTATTTCTAATCTTGCAAAATTGCCCTGTTCATATTTGCATGTTTAGCCACAATGGCTGAGGTGTATTTAGCGTCCTCTGCTGTCAATACACAAGGGGGAAAAAAAAAAAAACCCTACCACATCTGCTTTGTGTGATGTTGACATGAAAGGTGACCACAAGGTCAATGTCTCAGTTCATCTTTCATGTCTCTATAACTGACTGCATAATCTACAGTATAAGGATGTTTTGTATATTAATTATTACAACAACAAAAAATTAATTAGAAATATAATAGAAAATAACTAATGATTATTTAAAAAAAATACTTTAACAGATGATAATAGACTATGATGGAACGTTTAGGATCCTGTCAGTCAAAAATGATGAACGAAAAAGATATTCTATTGCAACCTCTGGTCTCGATCTTAGCTTTCAATGTCCATATCCAGGGCTGGTGTACAGTATGTACTGTTGTTTTTTGTAAAGGTATAGTCCAGCATACAGTGGCTTTAGCATATACCAGTTCATTGGTTTGAGTTACAGTGGTAATAGGGATTGCTGTGAAGGCTCTATTGATCTGCTACAATACTATCTAATGGAGCTTCCCCACTAAGCCTTGGTAATCACTCTTAGGATTTGACATGGCTAGCTTATCCATTATTCTCTCCCTCATACTGGCAGCTGTGTTCTGTAATGAAGGGGCTGATGGTGAGTTCAATGTCAAATGTTGGTTGCATATCCACTTGTTCTTCTAGGTCCTGGTTGTTATGAGTACTTGGCCAAGCTGTGGGAATAGCTCTCTCTTTGCTATGTTGAAATGTTCTGTAACTTGTTGCTTTTACATTAGTCTAGATGTAGCGCACACAATCATGTGCAAAAGTAACCCCTCTGTGTGTTCTCATGTAAACATATAATAAAAATCATCTGACCGTAGCAGGTCTCAGGCATTATTAGGCAAACACAACCTCACACGAACAATAACATATGACTTTTGAAATAATTTCCTGTATAACTTTATCAGTCTCTTGCATCATTGTGGAAGAATTTTGGTACATTTTTCTTTACAACATTGCTTCAGTTTTCAGATGAACAGCTCTCTTAAAGTCACGCCACAGCATTTCAGTAGGGTTGATGTCTAACCTTTAGTCTTGTGGGGTTGTTTTTGTTTGTTTGTTTGCAGCATCAACTTTGTTTTGCTTTGCAGCTTCAGACCATCACAGTGTATGACTGTTGGTATGATATTCTTTTAATGAAATGCTGTTATTTTTATGCCATATGTAACGGAATGCACACTTGTAAAAACTTTTGTCTCATCAGTGCACAGAATATTTGCTCAAAAGTGTTGGGAAAAATCCCAGCCTTTGTGTTTTTTGTTTGTTTGTTTGTTTGTTTGTTTGTTTGTTTGTTTGTTTGTTTGTTTTTTGGTCAGCAGTGGTTTTCACTCTATCATGGATGCCATTTTTTCCCGGTCTTACTGTTGAATTATGAACCTTAACTGAGGTGAGTTTAGAGTTCTTTAAATGATGTTCTGTAATTTTGGAAGGTTGGGCCACTCTTGGGACAGTGGTGAACCTTGCCAAGTTTTCTGTTCTAACTATCTGTGGATAATGATTTGCTGGAGTCCCATGCCCGTAGAAATGGCTTGGTAACCCTTTCCAGACTTTCTCATCTGTTCCTGAATTTCCTTAAATCATGTTGCTTTTTGAGATCTTTTCATGTGCCTCACTTTGTCAGACAGGTTCCATTTAAGTGACTTCTTGAGTCAACAGATGAATGATCAGGCCTGGGTGTGGCAGGTAAAATTTAACTTCCTCCAAATGTGGTTAATCAGTTCATTCATTGTACAGTACATATCAACAATTAAATTAGTAGGACCAGCAGGGTTTAGACAGTTGTTTTTTTCTTTAAAAATTAAACAATCTTTTTAAAAACTGCATTTTGCATTTACACGGATTGCATTGACTGTAATATAAAAGTTTGTTTGATCTGAATCAAATAATTTAAGCTGACAACCATGCAAAAAAAAAAAAAAACAGGCAGAGGCAAATACTTTTTTATGGCACTGTATGTTGTTTGGCTGATGTTGTATTTAATAATACCTAATAACCTAATACTAAGGTTCATAGAAATAAATAAAAAAGAGGGTGTGGTGCACTACCTTTTACACATGACTGTACACAATCTAATTATGTCTACTATTGTAGTAGATTTGCATGGGATCGAAAATGATTTATTCCAGTCACCCACTTATTTTCAGATTGCCCTGGTTACCCAAAAGCTTATCCATCATTCTCTTCCTCATATTGGCAAGTATGTGCTGTGATGGAGGGTCCAACTGAAGTTGCTGCTGGTGTTGCACATCCAGTTATTTTTTGGTATCATTTATCTCTTCTTTGGATTCATTCATCTCAATGAAGGGCAGATTTTGTTGTGTAGTGAAAATTGTCTTGCTGGACCCTGCTGAAGTTAGACCAAAGCTGGGTTTTAAACCCCAGTCACAGTACAGGCATCAGATCACAATCCTCTGAGTGTCGTCTTTAGATCCCAGAGTCTGGAGGAAGAGATTGGAGAGGCACAGAATCCAGGGTGCTTGGTGTCCAGTGTGAAGTGTCAAGTCCAAAGTAAATGCAGCCATCCACCAGGAGACTTTATAGCACTTCATGCTTCTGTCCGCCAAAAAGCTTTATAGAAAAGCTGGTTTTCTTTTCCAGCAGGACTTAGCATCTGCCCCCAGTGCCAAAACTTCCACTAACAAGTTTGACCATGTTATTATTATGCTTGATTGGCTTGCCAACTCACCCAACGTGAACACTACAGACAATTTATGGGGTATTATCAAAAGGAAGATGAGAAACACCTGACTCCAACAATACAGACAAGCTGAAGGCTGCTATTAAAGCAACCTGGTTTACAATGATGTTTGTATCGTGATTCTATTCATGACTATACAGTATAATGAATGTTTCAAAAAATATCTGCGATTGTCATAAGCTGTAAACCATTTAAATAATCATTCCATAATCACTGAAATTGAAACAAGAAACTTTTAAATACTTTACTTTATGTGTAATTAATCTGGAATATATGAGCGCTTTACTTTTTGAATTAAGTAATAATAATAATAATAATAATAATAATAATAATAATAATAATCACCTTTTCCACAATATTCTACTGCACTGTATTAGTACTTATATGTTGCTTCTTATTACGCTGGACATGACAGTTGACCTTTTTATATAATCAATGTTACACTAGTTTTTACTGTATATTCTGTCAATTTTCAGGTACATGCCAGATCTTGAACTGTATGTACTGCTGCTTTAGGCTAGCACCAGAGGTGGGTAGAGTAGCCAAATAAAAGTACTCAAGTAAGACTAGCTGTACTTTGAAAATAATATTACTTAAGTAGGTGTAAAAAGTAGTCATCCAAAATATTACTCAAGTAAGAGTAAAAAAGGTTTTGGTGAAAAGACTGCTCAAGTACTGAGTAACTGTTTCATCATAATGTCCTATTTATTTATTTATTTATTTATTTTAGGACGAAATAATAAAATAATGTAGAAATTCTGATTATTTCCAAATAACAAAATAAATGAAATAAATGTAATAAAATAAATTAATAAAATCTAATCTCACTTTTTCACAACAAGAAGCTTTTGAAACACCTACTGAAGGTAGCATACAGGTAGTTTGAACAGTGTAGACTATTTCCTGTGTAAGCTATGCTGTATATTCAGTAGCCCTGCAAGTGACTCAGCAGAAAATAACATTAGAACATGTGTACAAGAGTCTCACTTTACCCTACACTGTGTCCAGCAAAACAAATGTAAGAAACGCATTATTTTAGCCTCTAGTTTATTTGCTAATTATATATGTTGACATTGCAACATTAAATAAAACAGATAAACTAATCGCATAATTTTTCTTTCGCTATCTAGTAGTGTCTACCACGGCTGAAGATTTGACTACTGTACATGCGGTTATTGTTATTGCGGGTGATTGGTCAAACAGAGTCATGTGACTACTGTTGCTACGTCTGATTGGTGGAACATAGTCATGTGGTAGTCACCAGATGCATTTCTCTGGCAAAAATAAAGAATATCTAATGTGTAGAATAAATGGTTAGGAAAGTAACGAGTTGAGCGTCACCGAATGTAGCGGAGTAAGAGTAGCGTTTCCTCTTCACAAATCTACTCAAGTAAAAGTAAGGTATAAAAGTATGGTGCAGTAAAACTACTCATAGAAGTTTTCTTTTTCTTTTTTTTTTTTTTCAAAAAGTTACTTAATTAAATGTAACAGAGTAACTGTAACTCGTTACTACCCACCTCTGGCTAGCAACATAAAGCATGTCCATAAGCTACAAGCTAAATGTCCATAAGCTACAAGCTAAATGTCCATAAGCTACTCACATATTTTAGCTTTTTTTTTTTTTTTTGAGATTCTTTGTACATACGGCCATAGATTGCACATATCATTAAGTTCTGTTCACTCTGTAAATACTAGATAATACCAACCTGAGCATGGTACAGATATACATTAGATACTGTAGGGAGGAAGGCAAGGCATTAAATTTTTTCATTCATTGTTTTTCGAACAGGATAGATATTATAGAAATCTTGTTTATTTATGTAGATTATTTATGTAATTAAATTCAACTACAACATGTGACAGACAAGACTTCTGATATTACCTTGTTAACTAAAGTTTAACATTACTGTGTTTCCAGTAGATCTGTATGACTGATTATTTTTTGAGAGTTGTTCATGGGCACACCAGGAGTGAAGGCCATAGAAAACAATACTCATGTGCCTGTGTCATAAGGCAGGACCATAATTTTACTGTTCTTAGTATCCTTACATCGTTACAAAATGTACACCATTGAACCTGTGGTTCTCCACTGGTTTCTCATGTAACGTTTGTGACTATCTTGATTTTAGCGTCTACGTTCTTTGAACAAAGTTCTGTCCAGGTGACATTTTTTTTTTCTCTTAAAAGCAGATTAGTGAAAGTAGATCTCATCATTATTGCATGCAGGTCATTTTTATGATGAAGGATTTAGGCCATCTAAAGCACACAAAAAGCTACAGGCAAGACTGAAAACCCCAGACAATGTTAGTGCTAGCCATTTGTGACCAGGCACAAGAGCTCTTAATTAGGCAGAAGGGTAACTAATTATTCATATCCATGATGGAGAGAGTGAGGGGTGAGCACAGAGAGGGAAATAAGTGGGAAAATGATTTATGATCTGATAAAAGCCCTCACTGCGGCATGGCATTTTGGGGCGGGGGGGTGAGGGGGGGGTGAATGCGGCTCAGAGTGGATTGGCTGTCCCTTCAGAAGTGAAAGAGTAAATCATGGAGTGGGACAAAGCAAAAAAAAAAAATACAGAGTGCAGCAGTGAAAGAAAGAGAGACTCAAAAGAACCTTGAGCTGTTTGGTCTTTTCCTTCAGTGTTTGCTGGTAGATCTGAAGTTGTTCGGCTGCCTCTGGACCAGGCTGGCGAGCTAATATGTGCTTCAGTTCCACATACAGCTTTTCCTTTTCCTACACACACACACACACACACACACACACACACACACACACACACACAAAAAATAATACAGATGCACATTTACACACAGGGTGTTAAATAATTTGGAATTAATAAGGTACAAATCCACATTAAACACTCCCCAGCTCCATCAGATGGATATAAAAACACTCATGATTATTCTTTCATTAAGTATGCTCGAGAGTGCGGTCTGTGCAAACATACTCCATTAAATGAAGACTTCAGAGGAATGCTAGTGAAGCAGACAGTCTGGCATGGCTTTCTAATTGATACAGCAACGAAATAATTTGGCTCTAAATAAGCTACATATTTATTCTTACTTATTCTTTTCTGTACTTTTTTTTTCTTTAACAACGGAATGTAATGAGCACACACTGCACGAGGGGTGTTCGAGTCAACCCAGGACTTTTGAATATGCAGAAATCGGGAACACAATTATATGTAAGAGTAAAACCTTTATTTCTGTTTGTAATCGCCTATCCACATACTGTACAGTAATACACTACTGCATTTATCCCAGTGCTTGGATACCATCAAAGTAGAAATTTATCTCCATGATCAGACTGTCTACTTCTTGTCTCAAACGCTGGCCTCCCAGGAACTCCTTCAATGGCCCAAACATGTGGAAATCATTTTGCGCTATATTGATACTGTATGAGGATGTATCAATAATTTCCTGTCGAGTTCCTGTAATTTGTAAGTTCATGAATGATTGTGTGTACAGTTCCCACAGACTGCTGGCTCTTTTCCATGTGTTAGCAAGAATGATTTTTTAAGGCATTCCACTTGCAGGAAGGACTTCAATGAGTCACCTCAGCTGGAATCGTCATTCACAGATATGACCTCATCGCCGTACTGTGATTGTACTCGTTTATTCATTCCTGTGAAATTTCATTACGAGTCTTGCTTTGCCTTGAACGGCCCCTCATATATAAGATTGTCTTCCCAGTTCTCTTTTTTGTCCAGTCGTACTGAATCTCGCACACTTAGAGACGTGTTCTGTGAACACTGGGAATGTATACTATTATTAAATACAACCTGTTAAAACCAAAAGATTTCAGCAAGAAGTGAACAATATACAAAATTCCCAAATGCAGAGGAAGAGGACGAGGAAGTAATCACTCTTCGCTCTGGAAGACAGTGAGTTAGTTGCATGATTGGGGATTGACAGTATTAATCAGAGTGATAGTGGTGTTTGTAATTGTCTTATGACATGACAATGCCACTCTAGGAAGGTTTTAGAGTCTTTAATACTGACAAGCAGCCTCACCAACCCACAGTTCAATAGTGAGCACTTGTCACTATTAGTGACACGGAGACAAGCACCTGTCATACTGTATAACTGAGCCAAATGTGTCTTGAAAATCTCCAGGTGCACAGGACAGCTGGAATTCAAGTGTATAATAAAGGAATTAAGACATCATATTTCTATGAATAGACAGATAACATGGCATTTCAGTATTCGCCAGTTCCAAAGGAATCCCACCCCGGATCTGTATATCTAATTTCAGAGTGCTGACAATTATTTGGACTAAAATGGCATATCAAAGACACCGCTTGTCATGCTTGTCAAATATAACAGCATCAGAGTGACAGCTATTATCATACAACCTCCACGCAAGGCTGAATCATACACGTATGCACATACTGTTTGCCCACAGCAAATTAAGCGTGACCACACGGATAACAGCGCATTAGAATGGGTTCTGGTTGTCTTGGTTTAAAACAAACAGCGTCATTTGGCTCTGAAATGTGGGATAATGCTTTCATCACACGGCCATGTTTCCTACACCTTTTTAAATCCTGTGCTTTGTCACCCTCCTTCCTGGCATACATGCTCTCACACTTTCTCAACTCCATTTTCCATTTTTAAACGTTCTGCAAAAGCCCACCTAAATTTATCCATATATGTACCGTAGTCATCGACTTTAGAGTTTAAGGTTGTTTTTATAAACATGTGTCAAGGCTTTGGATTAAAACATATTTAAGATTTTAACTTTTTGTGTAATGGCTGCAACCAGTCACTTTCTTAAGAAGAACTGAATTCTTCTTAACATAGTCTTCCATCAGTAAATCAGTTGATCTTGCACAGGGAATTATCCATCAGTCATCTGGCCCCAGTTTACCCTCATCCCAGAGCGTAATTAGGATGAAGAACATACTGTAACCCAGGTGGTTCTTCACAATGTATAACTTTTCTAAGTGGGTTTACACAACACCCTGTCTTTCTTGCTCTTATATGCACTCAGCACAGCTTAGCTCTGAGGAGACTAGAATGCTGAGTATCACTTCACCTGCCCTGTGGTTCAGATGTATGTAAGTTTAAGAATATAGCCAAGAATACACCAGGCCTATTGACAGTAACTAGTGACACATAATATCAAGGTGCAGGTTCACATTTAAACCTCTCTGGCTGGCACTCAAGAGGAGTAGGCTCTATTATTTGGAGATTGAATCCTAATACCACAACCATCCAGAAAGTGAATCTGGCCATGTTGTGTGGGTGGGAGAGCTGGCATTATTTCCTCCCCTATGAGAGTGACAAACGTGGTTGGCCATGAACTCATGCTTTCATTCAAGCCCTGTAGCATGAGCAGCTGTCCAAAAAGTGGTAGCGTCTCAAAGGAAGTACAGTATGTACTAGCCCTCACCTTTTATGAAGGAGAAGTATCTAGAAAACAACCTGCATATATGTGTTTTGGGTTCCAAAGCACAGCAGCAGCTGTACACCTTAGAATCTTTGAAATATACACATCAAGCAGAGTGTTATGTGAGGGGACTGGATGCAAGTGCAATCAGTAGTACTCTTTAATGAACAGAAGAGGAGAGGGACAGGTCCTCTCAGGATTTTGGATATTACATCTTTAGGTACTCTTGCCCTTTACCGTGGACCTGTTTACCTGCAGTAGGGGAAAAGAGTGGAAATAAAAAGATCTCTATCCTGGTTATTTGCACTGCACAACTTCATCTCTCCAGGGTGACAGTGTCCTAAAAAACAGAATTTATATTACATGCAGTCGGGATGATACTTGAACCCTTGGTTCAAAGACTTACTTGCATTTCTTTCTTCCTTCCTTTCTTTATATTACTATTTATCTATTTTTTTATTTTGAATTTTCTTGAAGAGAAAACTATGTGACAGTGATGATTGAGACCCTGACAGTACTTTGGATATCACCTAGGCAGGTATTTGTTTTAAACTCATAAGCTCTACTGAAGTAAACGTCTTGTGTGAAAGACCATGTGTTACCAGGTGTATTTAAGCATTGGGCAAGAAGCCAACACAATACTGATTACATAAACATTACAGCGGAAAGACTGTATATCTGGCCTCTAACTGGGGTACCACCAACTCACACCAGTTCAGCACTATGGCCAGTGACCCTTCACAGACAGGTGCAAAAACAAATCTAAAAATAAAAACATGATTAAACCTCGTTTGTAATCAGAACAGGATGGAATAAAAAGACAGCATGGGAGTAACAAGATGACAGATGAAAACTGCCTGTCTGTTGCCTTGTACAAATTCAGCTTTTCATAGTCTTTACCATAGTCATTTTGCTTATTCTCCATTTGCTCAATACATACTTTCTACGTAACTACATTTAACAAGCCTGAACCTTAACACAATCAAGCTATTTTGGGAGCTGAACCCAAATAATGCGACATAACAAACATACATACTGTACATACAGTACAAGTCAAAAGTTTTTTTTTTCTTCTAATCTATGTCACAACATATATGGCATTAGGTATTTAAGTAACAACACCAATAGTTATTTATTACCAATTGTTATTTTAAGACATGAGGTCAGCTGGTCTGGAATAGTTCTTGCATGAACAGTATTGTCAAGTGCATTTGAAAAACCCTTCAAGCACCATGATGAAACTGGATCTCATGAAGACCATCCAAGGGAGGCAAGACCAAAACTTACCTCTGCTGCAGAGGAGAAGTTTATTTAGAGTCACCAGCCTCAAAAATTACCAATAAACAAACAGCAACTCAGATTAGAGGCATTATAAAGGCTTTTCAGAGCATCTCAATATCAACTCTTCGAAGAGATTATTGTGTATTTTGGATGCCATCGGTATTGGTTTACAGTGTGGAAAAAAATAAAAATCAGGAAAGACCAGTGAATTAGAAGCTACTGCATGTCACATTTTTTTGACAGTTAATATAGATAGATAGATAGATAGATAGATAGATAGATAGATAGATAGATAGATAGATGGATGGATGGATGGATGGATGGATGGATGGATTGATGGATGGATGGATAGATAGATAGATAGGCAGGGCAATAAAATTACCTTAATTTACATCTGTATTATGCTTTGGCCATTTTTATTTGATATGGATAAATCTAACATCCTGTCACACCGCAGACATAAACAAATAACAATAGCTAATCAGTCGGCAATGTTTGTCCATTTTCTACCCCAAAGCACTGTTAGGGCTATGGATGAAGACAAAAGCAAGTGGAATCATAGAGGGGCACAAAGGGGATGATATTTTTATGTCTCCTAAGCTAAGGAAAGTCTTGAAAAAAGGCATCACAACACCAATTTTTATAGAAATAGTTAAGATATACTGATGCTACCAAGCGGGGATTAAGATGGTTTGTACAAGATGACACGCATGCATGTGTACATCTGCTGGTTAAATTGTGGCTTGTAGACTGTTGCCAGAGGGTGGCTGTTGTAGCCATTGATAATTTTTCTATACTCATTTAAAGGAATTTGAAATCAGTAACATTAGCAGTAGTGAAAGCCATAAAACCTTTTGTGAGTATTTATGCACAACAGCAACAAACTGAAGCTGCATGTTAATGCTATGGGTGTCATTACCAAATGAAAAGGTCTAGAGCAAGCAAAGGGTCACTGAAAGAACATGAAGTTGTCAGAGTAAAATAAAAAGTCAAACCTACCTTATACCTGCCAACATAACGACATAGCTTTGTGTTGTGTTTACGCATGGTCAAGCAGAGATACAATGTGCTGCGGGCATTAAAAGATGGGACCCTGTAATCTATATGCATGTTCCTGCGGAGTCCAATTACATTTTGGCAGTCGGTCACTTTTTGCTCAGCAGCAGGTCACACTGTACCAGTGCATATGCTGTTCGTTTTTTTTTCTTTCTGAAATTGGACATGCATTGTCATCGACATCAGTGCTGGTTAACTAGTAGTTAGCCTGAGATGTGCACGGGCCTGGTTTTATTATTGTATAACTAGCATTATAAGCTCTAAAATATATTTTTTTCTTTTCTATTTTTAGCTGTTCCAAAAACTATTTCGTCACCTTTTCATTTTTATTAGTTAATAATTAGCTCAGTTCAGTTCAGTGTGTTGCTAAGAGACTACCTTTCAGCTTTTTAAAGGAAAACATTTCACTGGAGCCTATCCCAGGAGACTTAGGGCATGAGGCGCTGTATACCATGGATGGGGTGCCAATATATTGCAGGTCACACACATACATATACACACACACACACACACACACTCACAATCTCAGACTAAGGGCAATTTGGGATCACCAATTAACCTAAGCTACATGTCTTTTAACTGTGGGAGAAAACCAGCGTACCCGGAGGAAACCCAAGAAGCACAGGGAGAACATGCAAACTCTATGCACACAGAGATGAGGCAGGAATCGAACCTGAAACCTGGAGGCACCAGGAGACAAACCACTAAGCCACCGTGTTGCCCGTCAATAATGATCAATATGGAAAAAAAACATGTTGCAATCATCATATGTTTTGCCATATCACCCAGATCTAATACATACAGTATCCAATTATTTTTGGTCATGTAAAAATAAAAGTCCATTAAAGGCCAACATAAGATGTAACATATTTTATATTTAAGATAAAACGCAATTCCTAAATAGTTAATTCAATATTTTTGGTAACTTATTTGAGGCTAAAAATATGAAAATCGTGTCCCTGTCCAAACACAAACGACTATAACCATGTATAAAAATTAACTTGCGCTTAAATAATTCTTGTTGTGATGGTAAAATGACATGCATTGCAACCTCTTGCAGAGAACCTGAGTGATAAATAAAGCTGTTCTTTTCAAAGCTTTGTGATGGTGGGATTCTCTTTGCAATGCCTTCGCAAATCGATTCTCTGAATGACCCGACCCCACAGGTGCTTGATGAGTCATCAGTGGCCAATAGGACGTGACAGATTGTTGCAGGATGAGAATGAAAGCAGAGTGTTTACCTGCAGCAGAAGCTCTTTCTCCACTACCTCCTCGGTTTTGGTTATCAGGCGCCGCTGAAGAGAGTGAATCTTCTGGATCAGCTCGAAGGTGCTCGGGTCACTTGCCTGCAGGGAAACCATTTAAGAGAGAGAGGGAGAGAGAGAGAGAGAATTAGGAATCAGAAAATGGGCAATGGAGAGAGAGTGAAAGAGTCTAAAACCCTGCTGTTAAATGTGAAGACTTTAAGCCAATTCCATAACTTTAGTCTTTAGCTATCAGGAGCAAAAGGAGAACATGTATTAGTATAATGGATACCAATGGCAACATACAGTACGCTACGTGTTTGTACGCTCGCATCTCTATTTATGAATAATAGTTTCCTTATTACTAAGTAAGCCACTATACATTAATGCTTAGTGCTAAGCCTGTCTGGGCTGCACTATTAGATTAACTGGTTATTTTGTAATAATCTCCTACAGTAAATAATTAAATCAATATAATATACACCAGCAAACTGGTGACAGGATCACGGGCACCCAAGGCTCACCCATGCATGAGGGGACCAAAGGCCAGCCCATCTGGTCCAATCCCACAGAAAAGCCAATGCAGCACGAATTGCCAAGAAAGTCATTGCTGACCATGATAGAAAGTCATCAGAACACCCAGTGCACCACAGGGCACCGCATGGAGCTTAGCAGCCAGCTGGTTCAGGGCAATTAATCTGGCCTTCAAATTCCCTAGGTCTCAATCCGAATAAATGTCCATGTCATGTAAAGGCAAACAATTCTGATCCATGGAGGCCCAACTCCGCTCCCCATAGCACCTACGTGATCATCTGCTAACATCCCAGGCACCAGTGTTTTTGTGTAAAAACATAATAAAAAACACCTGATTATAGTGTGTCATAGTATGAGGCAAATACAGTATAATCTCAGACGAAAAGGAAAAAAAAAAAAAAACGTGGCCAATTCTAAATATCCCCTTACTGCTTCCACAGGATTTAAAAAGGTAAGTTGTAGCCAGGTGCTGCTAATCATCAGCCAAAATCATAATCATTTTGGCAGTTTGCTGGTCTGGAGCATTCAGGTGTGTGTTAACACAGTGCCAAGAGGGAAAAACATAAGCAGTGGTCTTAGAGAAGCAATTGCTGCTGGACATCAATCTGGAAAGGGTTATTAAACCATTTTCAAACAATCTGGAGTTCACCATTCTACAGTGAGAATTATTTACAAGTGGAAAGCATTCAAGCCCGTTACCATTCTTCCCATGAGTGGATATCCCAGCGCATTCACCTCAAAATACAGTAAGACCATGCAATGCTCAGAGAAATACCAAAAACACAAGAGCTCATATCCTACAGGCCTCAATGGGCATGTTAAAGGTTTAAGTACATGACAGCACAAAAGAAGACTCAAAAGTCTGGTTTGTTTTTTTGGAAGGGTTCAATGGAGAAAGCCTTTTCTGTCTTAAAAGGACATGGAAGCACAACTGAGGTTCACGAAAATGCATCAAAACAAACAACAAGACTTGGACTGGAACAATGTGACCAAATGGACAGATCAAACCAAAGTGGAGTCGTTTGGCCTTAATGCATTTTAGCAGAAACACCTCATACTCATTGTCAAGCATGGGCATTTGGGCTTATTTTGCAGCCATATGATCTGGGAAAATTGCTGTCATTGAGTTGACCATGAACTCTTCTGTATATCAGAGTATTCCAAATGCAAATATACAGTACATTAAAGTCTAAAGCTAAAGTTCAACTAAAATTAAAAATCCAACTCAAGCTTGGGTAAAATTAGGTCATGCAGCAGGACAATGATCCGGAGTGTACCAGTAAATCTGGCCAAGTAAAAAAGTCCAGACCTCAAACCAACTGAAATGCTGTGGCAGGACCTTAAGAGAGCAGTGCATGAGCAAATGCCCAAAAACTTAATATAAAATAAAAAAAGAAAAGAAAATTTCACTGGACCGACACTGGAAAAAAAGATGATTGAATCAGCTCTGAACAAATTAGCCATTTATCCTCTACTGTAAACCACGCAATCAGGAAGGGGGAGGTCATACACCCTTCAGTGTACAGAAAACAATTGTTTGGGAGAAAACAGTAGAAAGAACAAAACTGAAAATGTAATACAATATTTCATATATATTGTATATATATATATATTGTGTATATGTATATATATATATATATATATATATATATATATATATATATATATATATATATATATATATATATATATATATATATATATACAATATATTATATACAGATAATGAGTTAGTGAGGTGAGGGTTGGCCAATGCAAAGACACCATCATTATTAATTTAATTCTAATTACCTACAATTCGTAAGTACAGTATATTTCAGTGACATCAGAATATAATTAAAAATAAATTGTTACAACCATAATGCATACAATTAATCACTATATGAACAAAGCATGCTATTTATATGTCCTGTTAAATAATAGCACAAGTGGGGTTTGTTGATGGCTATAGCATGTACTTTATTTGAGTTTGGTCTGTGCTAAGAAATCTATAAACCTAAATTCTGCAAAGTGTTGTTTCTATAAAAGGTCTTCATAAAACACCACTGTTATTTCATTTATTTATTTATTTATTTATTTATTTTTTACCTCTTGGCTCAAGAAAGAAATGATGGACAAGAGAGTTCATGTAAAAAGTCTCTCCATACTGGGGAAGGCTTTTTCCACAAGATTCAATTAAATCTTTAGGAACCTGTTAGTTCGGACAGGATATTTATTACCTGTGGTGATTTTATAGACTGTAAAATATGATGTAGTCTGAGGCCACAAAAATTAATGACATGATTGATTAAGATGAGACTGCATTCCCAGATATTCTCCAGTAATAATCCATGTTCCCAGCTTCACATACTGTATAAAAATAGTCCAAACAGATTAGGGCTTTATTCCCACATACTGTATAGTACCATCCTGTACAGTACATACCTCTAGTCTTCTCCAACGATGAACGTTCATGGGACTTTCAAGTTCTTCTTGCAAGCTTTGACATCTCGCGCGCTCCTTTATCAGCTCTCTTTGCATGTGGTACACCTCTCGCCTATGGACAGAAAACGTCCACACAGCAGCACACTGATCATTCTTAAATGCTGCAGCAGATAGAATACTGATCACTCACTCTTTTTGTACCAGTTAAGCTCGTCATACCATACACTACATCAAATAAAAACAATACACTATAACTGGACCCTAAAAAAGTTTTTAAAAAATAATAATAATTTTTAGAAAGATACAATATTTGCATGAATCTGATAGCACTTCAAACATCACCAGCATGCTCTCTCCAGCACCCACACCTGCATACACAAAAACCGGTGGCGCTTGATGTCAATGCAATGTCTGCAAATGCCTTTGACCTGCTACAGTGGTAATTCACTCTGCAAATAAACAACTTGAAAGCTCATCTGCCAACGTATTAGCATCAGTGGTTTGGTAATAGCTGCTATTTTTTAACTATTTTCTCAACATCTAGAAAATGCCTTTGAGGCCATAGAGGAGAAATAAATTCCCTATACGCTGAAAGATAGTCTTGATGAGAAGGTGGTGAGAGAATTTGTTACATTAATGTTGGATAAAGAGAAAGAAGAAGCACATTTAGTAAATAAGCTTGACTGTAATGGCATCTAAAAAGAACATTCACTAGGTCCTAAATGCTATTGCTCTGACATGGCCAATACACATAAAAATGGCCTTCATGCTGAGTTATTAAACCCATTCAGTATATGTTACTAAAGCACATAAACACCCTACCTTCAGTAGACATATACTGTAGCAAGCATCAGAGAGATGCAAAAATAGGTGTGTCAGACATTATGTATGGAATAGGTTACACAAGTCGAGGTGAGAATGATGATTATGCCTATTACCTGAGCACATGTTAGGTTGAATTAATGGGGGTGTTTGAGGCTTGGATGATAAATTAGCAAGTAAAGGCATTCCCAATGGATAAAAAATTTTATTAGTAGTGTCTTTAAACGGCCATCATTTATTTAGAAAAGTAAGTGACGGTGGGGTGGGGTGGGGGGGTTGGGTTTGGGGTTGGGGAGAACAGACACTGTTGTTGAGTTCAAGAATGAAATTGCCTAGAATATAAATGAGGTGTGTAGGACAGAGACACTATCTCTATTTGTGTACTGTTCCAAATATCCAGATCTCTATCTGTATTTTGAGGCAAACCTGTAGTGGCCTTGGCCCAAACCAGAAGGACTTATTTTTCTTTAAAACAAATAGGAACCTCCCACTCTGCCCTGGGAAACACTGAAAAAAAAAGGGTAGAAATACTGTATACAGTAAGCACTGTCAGCATTCTGATTAAGTTCCTCAAACTCAGCAACATCGCTCAAGTTCATAATTGGTCTCGCATAGAAATGTATGGATGTTGTTTTTTTCACTCTCACCATAAGTTTTTTCCATAAGGCGATATGTTGGCTTAGTGGTCTTGCACCTCTGGGATCAGTGTTCGATTCCCAGCCAGGTTCCCTGTGCATGGAGTTTGTATGTTCTCCCTGTGCTTGGTGGGTTTCCTTTGGGTACTCGGGTTTCCTCCCACAGTCTAAAGACATTCAGATTAGGCTAAATGGTGTTCCCCAAATTGTGTACCCCAACTCGTGCCCTAAGTTTCCTGGGATAGGCTCCAGGTGCCCCTATGACCCTGTAAACATTATAAAATAGTATCAATGATAAGTGAGTCGAGTTAAAGAAGCTACTAATGCACTGACGTGGCAACGTAACTATTACAACTTTCCACACACAGCATGCATGCACATAATATGAGCATCTCAAAAGAAAACATCTCTCAGTATGACCTCAATATGACAGATTACATGTGGGTATTACATGTGTATTAGAATGAGATTAGTTTATATAATATACAGTCGTGGCCAAAAGTTTTCAGAATGACACAAATATTAGTTTTCACAAGGTTTGCTGCTAAACTGCTTTTAGATCTTTGTTTCAGTTGTTTCTGTGATGTACTGAAATATAATTACAAGCACTTCATACGTTTCAAAGGCTTTTATCGACAATTACATGACATTTATGCAAAGAGTCAGTATTTGCAGTGTTGGCGCTTCTTTTTCAGGACCTCTGCAATTCGACTGGGCTGCTCTCAATCAACTTCTGGGCCAAATCCTGACTGATAGCAACCCATTCTTTCATAATCACTTCTTGGAGTTTGTCAGAATTAGTGGGTTTTTGTTTGTCCACCCGCCTCTTGAGGATTGACCACAAGTTCTCAATGGGATTAAGATCTGGGGAGTTTCCAGGCCATGGACCCAAAATTTCAACGTTTTGGTCCCCGAGCCACTTAGTTATCACTTTTGCCTTATGGCACGGCGCTCCATCGTGCTGGAAAATGCATTGATCTTCACCAAACTGTTGTTGGATTGTTGGAAGAAGTTGCTGTTGGAGAGTGTTTTGGTACCATTCTTTATTCATGGCTGTGTTTTTGGGCAAAATTGTGAGAGAGCCCACTCCCTTGGATGAGAAGCAACCCCACACATGAATGGTCTCAGGATGCTTTATTGTTGGCATGACACAGGACTGAGCGTCACCTTTTCTTCTCCGGACAAGCCTTTTTCTAGATGCCCCAAACAATCGGAAAGAGGCTTCATCCGAGAATATGACTTTGCCCCAGTCCTCAGCAGGCCATTCGCGATACTTTGCAGAAGATCAATCTGTCCCTGATGTTTTTATTGGAGAGAAGTGGCTTCTTTGCTGCCCTTCTTGACACCAGGCCATCTTCCAAAAGTCTTCGCCTCACTGTGCGGGCAGATGCGCTCACACCTGCCTGCTGCCATTCCTGAGCAAGCTCTGCACTGGTGGCACTCCGATCCCACAGCTGAATCCTCTTTTGGAGACGATCCTGGCGCTTGCTGAACTTTCTTTAACGCCCTGAAGCCTTCTTAACAAGAATTGAACTTTCCTTGAAGTTCTTGATGATCCTATAAATTGTTGATTTAGGTGCAATCTTAGTAGCCACAATATCCTTGCCTGTGAAGCCATTTTTATGCAACGCAATGATGACTGCATGCGTTCCTTTGCAGGTCACCATGCTTAACAATGAAAGAACAATGATTTCAAGCATCACCCTCTTTTTAACATGACAAGTCTGCCATTCTAACCCAATCAGCCTCAGGTCATTTAATGACAGCAATGAAACGCAGTGGAAAGTTTCTTTCAGGATTAAGTTAATTTTCATGGCAAAGTCGGACTATGCAATTCATCTGATCACTCTTCATAACATTCTGGAGTATATGCAAATTGCTATTATAAAAACTTAAGCAGCAACTTTTCCAATTTCCAATATTTATGTAATTCTCAAAACTTTTGGTCACGACTGTACAGTAAGTTTGTATTAGAGTTTAGTTTAGTATCTGTGTGTTTCGGTACCTAAGAGTCAATATTCTCTAGGTGCTAATGGCTAGACTGGCAATGCAGCTATTATTCATTGATATATGTGGTAAAATGTCACCTGATTTTTATTTTGTGTGTGTGTGGGGGGGGGGGGGGGGGGGGGTTGTTTAGGTCTCATTAATTCTTTTTAATAAAAAAATAATAAAATGATTAATCCAACTGGGAAAATTATTACAAGATTTAAGATTTAGACTGATTGACTAATTAAAAAAAAGCTCTGATAGATTAATCAATCAAAAAATTATGAACCTGGCTAGACAGAAACCTGTACGAAAGTAAAAACCCTGTGACTTTTTTAGTGCATGCCTCTAGTCTAAACCAAATGTTCTATGACACTTTATGGTAAGCTTTCTTAACAACAACAAAAACAACAATATGCATTATACTGCAGCCTTCTGTCCATATCTGTATTTGTACAGAATACGTTATCTTTCAGTTCAAAATAATGTAAATATACTATAGGAATAATCTAGATCTTAGTTGAAACTTTTTTTATTTATTTTTTTTTGCATATGTGGTGATGAAACCTAGTGCCTGATCCCTGACTTATATGTAAGCAAACTTAATACAAAAATGTGTTAAGGAAAAGAAAATATTCTTTTTAGTTGTGACAGGGCTTTGGAATCACTTCTCCTTTTAGGTTGCCCATGAGATGGAGACCAGGGAGCTCAGGTTAATGATTGTGAAATTCCTGGCATGGGTTCAGATCCACAATGTCATGGGCTGCGACCCAACATTGTTGCTCTGGGCCATTGCATTCCTAATTAATAAAATATCCAATCCTTAATTCCTGTCATAAACTGAGAAGCACTCTGAGTAAGTATGCAGGTTGCCATTCAATATCTAATGGTTTTCAGTTGGTCATCAATGGAGTAATGTCATTTGCTAGGGTTCCAGGTATGACAAGTTTGAGTCAAGATACATGAAATGAAGGTGCAAGTCCACAGCTATGTAGTACAGTAAGTCCAAGTGAAAAAGGATTTTGATTTGCTTCAGTCCCTTGTAATGGCTACTGTACCTTGGATTTTGGTTTCTTTCACCCTTGAGGGTAACAAAAGTGATCAGAAATGTGATGTAAACTGGGCACTTACAAAACCATTAGGAATTCCATTGTAATGAAACATGTGGTTGAACATAAGCTTATCCACCTTAAGAACAGTGGGTAACCAGGGCAAGGGTATCAAACCAATAAACCTGGAGAATCCATGTCCAATTTGATAAATGGTCAAGTATATTATATGTCTTCCTCCTGCCATAGAAGGGGGAGAGGATATCAGCATTTGCCATTAGTTCCCTATAGTCAATGCAATAAAGAACACTGTGTTCTATTTCTCCAGAAAGAAAACCCCTGCAGAGGGTCACACTGAAGGCCTAAAATAGCTCTGCTGTTAGAGCTTTGTTGACATACACATTCACCACTTGTTGTTTAGTTAGTGAGAGAGGGGTACTGTACATGGGGTTGTTGTATTGGAGTTAGATAGCTACGTAAAAAAAACATATGGTCACTGTGGAGATAGACTGCTGGCTTTGGCTTTACTGAACTCCTCCACTGTTCCCAAGGATGTGGATTGATGTGGCACACTTGGGACTCTCTACCACAGTGGAAACCAGCATTAGCCATGGTGCTTTGAAATAAGGTTGAACACAATGATCAGATTTCTCTGTCTGACTACTGCATTTCAGGGATGTGCACATGCATCCATGGGAAACACAGGCTGATGCAATGCTTGGTTGTGACAGTGACAAGGGGGGGAAAAAGGAAAGGACTTGGTGCACAGCGAGATCTGGTCCTCACCAACATTAAACGTTCATACAGGCTGTGTGGGGAGTTGCAGGTCTGCGATGGTGGCTTGATCAGGATCAATCAGCAGTGCCAAAGCAGGAGACAAATTCATGTAATATGGGCAAATGGTAAAGTTCATGAAAGAGTCAAATTCTTATACCCTAGGCGTAGGCACCTTTTGTGGGCTTTGTCCTTGCCCTCTGGAGCATTTTCAAAGATTTTTTGAACTGCAAAAGCATGGTAAAAGACTTGAAACAGTTGTATGAAGCGGTCATACAAAGTGAGTTGTTTGCTGCCTTTCAGCCAAACTGCTGTAGTCCAGATGAGGGCTTTACCAGCTAGTAGTCTGAACAAGTAGGCTATTGTTAAGAGGGCTCCAAGTGGAAAGAGTATTTTGCAGGAAATCTTGGTGCATGGCTGTCTTCCCATTGTATTTATCTAGCCTATTGATGAGAGAGCTGGTCTTCCACTACTGACATACCGACTCCCTTGCTGCATACATCATAAAACAGGAGCTCAGATGAATAAAAATGCAGTAGAAGCAGTTTTTGATAACAATAAAGGCAGACGAATCCAATACAATAATCAAAGCTTGTGGCGGCAAAGACATGCAAATGGGTAAAGTGATTTGCAGCCATCAAACAACGGGGCAAAATAAAGCCATAAACTTGGCAGGGCTCTAGGTAAACCCCAGCGAAATCGAACATGAGAAAACCTGGCTCAGTAAAGTGTGAGCCTAGTGTTCGTTTATGTACTGTAAGCAATGAGAGTGATTGCAAACAGGTGTGACTGATTAAAACTCTGCCGATTGTGAACATGATTGTAGATTGCACTCTGTGGCTGGCATGTCTACAGTAGTGGCCATGGCGTGCTCAGGGAATTGGGGTTTCCCTGTGATTGTGGTTGTTTCACTGTCAATATTAAACAGGCATTACATACAGGAAGAGCGAATGTACAGCGAATGCCTACAGCGAAGAATTCTTTGTTCATTGTGCCATAACCTTCAGAGATGAATGAAGTCAATGGCAGCACTTAAATGAAAGCAGGATGTTGAGGAGGGGTGATGATGATGATGATGATGATGATGATGATGATGAAACACGGACTCAAAGTTGCTTTTATTTATTAAATAAGTAGTCTTATGTATCTGATACCACACTCAACCTGCCCTTCACACACACATACACACATTTCTTGTACATTTCTATTGCATCGTATTGAGGATTATCTGTGAATGATTGTCTTTTACCTACAATACACTGCTATCTATCTACTGTATAATTTTGCTTATTGTGTAAAGTGCAATTTTGGTAACATGGTAACTGACTTTTACATACCTAATTATGTAGCTTTTGGTCCATGACAGCTCGACAATTTTTATTTGTTTAATTTTCCCATTTTCCATTGTAGTTATTCCAGGACTTGTACATTAATTTTCAATAAAGGTTTTGACTTATTTTGGTGTTGGTTTTCTTGATGTCTGCTATTCCACTGAGTCAGAGTCACTTTGCGGTATCTTGGAAACTAGCCTTTGTCTATTTCTGGTGCCAAACTCCTACACTAGTGCGGAGTGTCAGGATTTAAAATAACCTACGCTTTTAATTTAAATGTGGCTTGTTGGAAAGTGACACACAGGAACATTTCAATATACGTAGTTGCACCTTAACTACATCTTCAGTGGTATATTATAGAGTAATATTTATAATGTGAATTTGTAAACTAAATGAATAAAACAAATCACTTTTTTTTTTTCACTTGATAAATTGATTACTGCCTGGGGTCACAACATAGATCTTCAAAGTCCCCTGGAAAAAGATTTAGATTTTTTTATTAATGTTGTAAATTTCCACAAAAATGTAAAAGATGCAAACCAATTAGCCATAAGGTTAACGATATCAGAAGGTAAATTGAAAAATATTGTTGTTTTTTTTCAATTATATAACAGTAAACTGGTGACAGAATCACAGGCACCCCCGTGTTCGATCCAACATAAAAGTCGATGTAACTGCTGAAAAACGTCAATGCTGGTCAGGACAGAAAGCCACCAGAACACGTAATGCATCACACCCTGCTGTGCATGGGGCTTAGCAGGAAAAGAGTTCTAGGTTGTTGATCCGGCCTCCAAAATTCCCCATCTCTCAATGCAGTCTGCCAAACGCCTGAATGTTAATGTGAATCTCAATCCAATCCATTCAATGGAACGGTTCCAATGAAGGAACAATGAAGGTCCCGGTACCAGACACTGCAGCATCCCCCAGAGGTCTTTTGGAGTCATGCATCGTGGGGTCAGAACTGGCACAAGGGGAACCCAAACAATCCTGGGCATGATTAATGAACATTTTTAATGTTAGGAGCATTCAAATAATCAGAATGCTTCATCATATACAGTAATTTATCCCTGTCCCAAACTTCAGAACAACTTTATATGAAATAAAAGCATGAGATCATTCTACTGCAATGATAATTAAAATATGGCTTGTTAGAAAACTATTTTAATCATTATATACGACCATCCAGTGCTATTTTCCCAATTACATAAATAATAAATAAATAAAAACACTGTTCCGAATATTTTGAAACTCGAATCATCATAAAAAATGAAATGAAGAAGAACGCAATAAATGCTGTTGGATGAGACATAAAAGAAAAAAGAAAATAAATAACAATGAGCAAATACCAAACAGACAGCTCAAATTATTTCTGTCACACATGAATAGGCTTAGAGTCGACAAAACCGGGTGAAAGTGTGGACTATAATAAGCATATGCCACACTATCCTTAACAACAGGTTAGAAAAATGTGACCGGCTCACAACATGACGACTGGGTTTTGTTTGATTTGTTTTGCTCTTTTGGCTTGTTGACCATGAAAAATAATTGATGCATTTTAATTGCAGTGCTGGCAAAGCGCTTACTTTCCAGCCATCAACTCAACTGCAGTGTCAAAGGCGAAAACCTACTAAATACATCACTGCCTCCTAACAGAAGAGAAGTCATCCATCTTTCCTTGTCAGTGTCATTATTCCTTTTGATATTATAAATTAATGAGGGTAGGTGAGAGCTGGGGAGTTCGGGAGTGTATTCCGTTCGTATTGCTGGCATTTCAGCTTTCATTTTCTAGCCCTTCTTCGATCTGTCATTATGTTTCTTTTGGTTAGTGTTCACCTTGAAATGCAGAGAAACGATGAAGGATAAAGAGCGACGGAGGAAGAAGTGTGGGTGGATTGATTCATTGAGAACGGCAGGGTTCATATGACTGCCTTAAACTTCAATCAACACCTTTACAAACAGCGAAACATAAGCTTGCACGTACCTACTCTTTCTTACACACGTACATAAAATCAATAAAGTGGCATGGAAAATGGTGTGCGTGTGTATGTGTGTGTGTCCTGACCTATTTCAACAGAAGCAGCAAGAAAAGCAAAAACGAGAAAAATATGTTTTAGCATATTGCAGAAACATCAATTAGAAGCAAAGAACCATTCCATTACGCCATTTAGCAGACTCCCTTCCCCAAAACAACTTACAATTAAGTGCACATAAAAGCAATTGAAAACAGAGTAATCAAGTCTGAGCAAATACTGAAAAACACATTTGCTGAACCCTCTCTTACTCATCTTCCTTAATTGAACGAACATCATGCACTCGACATCAGTGTTTGAAAGCAGAGTGTGCATGGGGTGGAGTGGGTGCATGTGTGTGTGGGGTCAGGCTGACTGGAGACAGTTATTGTCAGCCCCATCAATTTCTGCTGGTGAAGCTGCTGCTCACTGGATGTTTAATTTTAACTTTCATAGACTATTGTCAATCCCAGAACATCAGTAAAGTATGAATGCATAATTTCTTCCGGAAGCATGCTTGTGCTGTATATCAAAGCAAATTTCTCCATAAGAAATAATGGAGAGACTGATGATTCGTTCCACAACCCAGAAATAATCAGATAAAAATAAAACAAATGAACCTGCACTTTACCTTTGAAAAGAATCTGGACAGAGCAGTGTTTCCCTTAGTGTGTGTGTGTGTGTGTGTGTGGGGGGGTCTTACTTTAGCTTCAACACACACACACTAACAGAAACACAGCTCAGTCAGAAAACTTCTTTAACAAGGAACCTCTCTAATGACCCTCGCACACACACTAACGGAATCTCGGCTGTCTGATAGAGTGCGACTCTGGATTTTTAACAAGGAACATCTCTAATGACACTGGTTTTTGCTTTACTTGCGCACACACACGTGGTCACAATGTTATAATAAACAGTACACACATGTGCATGGATGTTGACTATATGAGTGACATATGCGCACTGAGACCGAGCATGGGAGATGATTACACATAATACCACAGCACGCAAGAGAGAGAAGAACCACTGGCCCAGCTGTGATCACGTGACGCTCGGCAGACCTCGCTCATTTAAGTTCAAATTTATTTTAAAATTTTGCTCATCTTGCAGGACGCTCACAGACCAAAGTTACTTGCAGTCCAAGATTCCTCTGTAGTCACAGGCATCATTACCCGTTCCACTGAATTTTAGAATTATTTCCGTATTCTTCACTGCTATATCAAAACTAAACACCTGCTAAATTAGTGGACTAGATACTTTGTAGGAGAAAAATCCTAATGCTTACATGAGTTACACAATTCACTTTAAACTCATTTGTCATCCATTTAGATTTCAGAGTCTGGTGCAGATATTCAAACATTGTGCTGAGCAAAACCAATGAATCAATGAGTCAAACTTTTGATATTTCTGTTGTTCATATGAAAACAGAACATGCTTTGAATAAGCTGAAGTAGATTCATGGTTAACTGTTCTATGCATCTTAACACCAATCAATAACCAATTAAACTCAAACATCCACTGCTATCCTCAGGTCCTGGTCGCTGCACATTCTCTGCAAGCACATTTTAACATTAAAATCCGACCTTGACAAATGAGGTATATAACTAATTAAGTGCTGTCGGCGCGAAATTAAGTTATATAATATGTAATAAAAATATTCACCAAAAAAGGCGGTGATTTACATTCAAAATAATGATTTTATATTGCCCATGAAGATGTAATAAAAGGTAATATAAGAATAGACAAAAATGCTAACTGATAAGAGAACATTAGCATGGTGGAAGAATGGCGAAAGCACTGAGGAAATGAGGTGGAACATTTCCAGGAAATATGAACCATTTTGTAGATAAGGAGCAAAGCAATTAAGTACAGTATTTAAGATAGAAAAATAGACTCGCAAAGGATAGGGCTGATAGGAATATCTGATTATACAGTATATTAAATGAGAGTTCATTCATGAGTTCAACTCAATTTAATTTTATGTGTATAGCTCTTTTAACAATGGACCAGGCAATAGTAGGAGGGGAAAAAAAACAAATTATATGATATAATATGAAGAAGAAACCAGATATAAATGTTATTCTATTGAGGTCATCGTATAGAGGGATTATTAAAAATGATACAAGTTACAGTAGTTGTGACCGAGTTGTAATCTAATGAGAAGGATTCCACGAGATAATAGAGCCATATATATACAGTACAGACCAAAAGTTTGGAGACACCTTCTCATTCAAAGAGTTTTCTTTATTGTGTTCTTTATTGTGTTCTCTCATGGAAGCACTTAGAAGCAATTACTAAAGAAAAAAAAGTGTTGTTTAAGATGACGCAACTTTATCAGATGTGGTTTCTTGATCAAAGTCATTCTGAATCATGAAAGGGATCGTCAATGTTGTTCTGGATGCGTAACCCCCCTAGGGAATCCCAGTAGTTACCTGATATTTTAACGCGGAAATGTAAAAAGAAACTTAGGAGATTTTCCTTATTACCAGAGAGAATTAACCCCTGTCAGTTAGTTGATACTAACTGGAGTACAGTCAGATGAAGAAGGATGTGTGTTGCCAGAATACAATAACTGGTTAAATAAAAACAAATCATAACCTGTTGATTATAAATGATGTTTTTAAAACATGTTGTATAAAAGCAATATGACACTTGACCCCCCCCCCCCACCCAAAAATATCTATCAGCTGTGCTGATATTCAGTACAACATCACTCCCTCTCATGTAATAGTGTTTAGTTACAGAAATGAAAAACAATTTCACGTTAACTGAAACATAATCCCTAAAAGAAATTGGAGAAAGAACTAATTTACTATATCCAGGTGAAATTATTCACTGAGGCAAGGCTGAGATAAAATAAACAAAAAGTGAAACTACTTTGCAGCTGCAGCTTGAATGACTTTAAGTCGTGCTTTATTAAAAAAAAAAAAAAAAAAAGGTGGAGAACAAGAAAAACCCAGGAAGGATAATTGAAATGATGTAACTGTATATTAAAATGCTTAAACGATTTTTGTGCTGAATCTTTTTCTCATTAATTCTACTCAAATTATTAAACCAGCTGCTGCTTAAAATAGTATGTATGTGGGAACATGTGTGAAGCTGTAGTGTTCGCAAATCCCACTGAGGTCTCATGAGGCATATCGATTGTTTTAACTTCTCAAATGCAACATGGATTTTAATCATGTAAGTATCCTGAGATCTCCTATTAAAGGAATTGATGTGTTGATTGATTTGTATTTGATGGATTCCTACATTACCCACAATGCCAATCAAATAAAAAAAACAGTTAACAGTTGCATCAGTAGGAACTAGCTGAAGAGCAGCAGCACTTTTATCAGCTCAAGCCAACAAATTCAGAGAACGTAATCATTAAAACCATCACATCTTTTACCATGGAGCTTTCCTTTAAAAAAAAAAAACCTCTTTGGCATCCAGGACATTCCACCATAAAGGTTTAGCTAATGCATATTCAGCGCTAAAGCTAATATGAGTAAAATTGAGTGTTTTGCTGGGGATCCATCTGGCTGTGTGCAGAATGTGAGGCAGTCCCAGTGTAGGTACAGTAGCTTGGCACCTAATGAGCCACGAACTGGGGTAACATATGGTGTATTTTGTATGGTTCACCTAGCTCGACTAGTAATGGAAGAGAACTGAGGAAGGGATAAAGAGATGAGACAAACTGGTAGTTAAAATGCAATAAGATTGGAATACATATACAGTCTTGGGCGGGAAAAGAAACTCCGCTCTGTATTAATTCCTAATTTTCATTAATCAGGGTCTAAATAACAATAACAATCAACAACTGCTATTAAAAAAAAATTAAATAAAAAACCTCCAGTGACAAGAACAATGAAATATTAAGCAGAAAGATAAAAGAATATGTAGGGCTACTTTCACAAACAAAGTAAACCAACATGAAACAGCCAGATGGGAAAGAAATAAAGCCAACTCTTCCCAATCATTAAGCATAATTAGCCACTAGGTGTTTCTAATGAAATTCACAAGATTTGTTCATCATTAAGAAGTGTGAATCCTTCTGTAAAACTGAACTCTTGGCAGATTTGTAATCTCAAGCTCTCAGCTGTGTGTCTACACCATGCCAGGAACAAAAGACATCAACCATGATGTCGGACAAGCGATTTTAAAAAAAAGGGGCTTATGAGGCCATCTGCAAACTCTTTAAAATTCACCATTAAGAGTGAAACGGATGGTTTACATTTGTTCAGCCATGAAGGGAGTTGCCAGTTTTCCCTGCAGTGAGCTTCGCGGCACAGGTCAGATGTTTTAATGTTTACAGATGTACAGAAAAGCCAAAACTTAATGAAAACATGTGACTAAGTGCCTTGCTCAAGTGCCTTGCTTACAGTGGTAAGTTTGAACCTGGCAACTTCCGTATTGTAGTCCAAAGCCTTAACCACCAGCTACCCCTACTCTACTAAGTATTTGTATTCATCATAGCACAATCAGAAAAAGACCAAAATAACTGGACAAAAAATATGGTAGGGTGCCATTTTTGGGGTCTTCAGTTCTCCTGAACTGAAGGGACCAAGGTGAAGATGTTCATGGGCAGCATATCACCAACCGTACCAAGCATGGTGCTGAAGGGGTGATGGTTTTTTGTTTGTTTGTTTGTTTTTTTCAGCCACGGTCATTGAGATAATGCTGAATACCACTTTATACTAGAATATTCATAAGATAAATTCGAGGCCATCTTCCCATCAATTTAAGCTGGGGTGAAATGTTCATGCACCAGGACAACAATCCCAAGCACGCGAGCAATTCAACATTTTAATGGCAAATGACAAAACTTTTAAATAAAGGTATCGGAGTGGCCAGGTTACTGTAAATCCAGACATCTATTGATATCCTCTAATGGACGCTTAAGACAAGAAAAATTCCCTCCAAACAATCTGACAATATTTACTACAACTACAATTCAAGTTGCTAAAAATGGTTCTACATGTTACTCAATTGTGCAGGATATTTGGCTTCAAAGTGTTTAAGCATTTGAAATCTGTGTTGTTGTCGTTGTTGTTGTCCAACAGAGTTGGCCTGATAAATGAAAAACCTTAAATTACACACGCATATATTTATCATTAATTCTGCCATTCCCTTTTCAAGGACCATGCAATTACGTAAGCGTAATTATAAAAGAGAAGAGATCGGCAGGGGGTGGACATGGAGGAAGAATCGCAGTGTGTCATTTTAAGGCTGGCAGACAAGTGCTGGGGCAGGACTGGCAGGATAATGCTTGTTTTTCCGCATTTATTTAATTAGTTATTTATTTATTTCCAGCGCATAAACTATAAGAATATACTGAACAACATAAATTTAACCATCTTTTTTCATGCCCAGTGAGCCGATTTTTCAAATGCAAAAAATGCTTCTCATCAAAGACAGGCATGCATTGAATGTCTGTTTATCACTCCTACATACAGTATGTGTACGAGGACATGCACATCATGCACATGGCTGGACATCAAAGAGTGCGGACCTGTAGCTAATGTTTTTTACAGCATGCACATAAATATGTGCCTCGATTTTATTTAGCAAAGTGAATTCAGTGGACCAGCTGAATGGAGGAGCTGAAATGACTACTATGCTCGATGAGATGTAAAATACTCTTACATACTGTAGGGTATCACAAAACATCTGGACAAAGAGAAGCAGAACAGGGCTATGTAGCCAGCCAATATACTGCTAAAAAATTAACACACTAGGGGTGTTCATGTCAAATATAGACTTATTGTTCCTCCAATTATTTTTTGAGTGATTGATTTTTTAGGCTGTACTTACACTAGGTACGTACCTTAGCTTTGTAAAACACGTTCACAAAATAACAGATTCGGGGGGGCCTGGAGCCTATCCCAGGAGACTTAGGGCACATGGCTGGGCACACCCTATATGGTGTACCAATCCATCGCAGGACACACACATACAAACACACACGTACACACAGTACCGGCAATTAGCCTAATCTGCATGTGTTTGGACCGTGGGAGAAAACCGGATTACCCGGAGGAAACCCACCAAGCACAAGGAGAACATGCAAACTCCATGCACACAGAGATGGGAATCGAACCCAAGGCAACAGTGCTTACCACGAAGCCACCATGCGAATTTTTCTCTGAATAATTAACTATTCCTAGATTTCCTAGCTCCAAATTTGTCATTTTGATTCTCAGTAAAAGGCTGATACTTACTGGCTCAGCGCATTTGTTATGCAGGATATTTATGACAAAAAGGGGGAACGAAGGTTGAGGTCGCACAAAATGTATTTCTTTTTATCTTTTTACACTAGACTGAATAGGACAGTAAGGACATTCATTGTTATTAAAACTTGCTGGGAAAAACAATGTTTAACAGATAAATGAGTAGAGAAGCATGCATTTATTCTTTACTGCGATTTTAAAATATAATTGTTGTAATTGTTCATATACCAAGACATTATTATTTAAAAGCAGGTAAGTGTCAAAATGAATGTTTTATTTACAGACATGATCTAATCACTAATAGTTAAGTGTAAGTTAAATGTAACTGCTGTTTCCAATTCGGTCTGTCGGTACCCTTTAAAGCAATGAATTTAATGTAGCCAGACCTTTTAGAACTTTTAGCTAAATACCTTTGCTTTAGCGCATTTAACATATAAAAGCCAAGGCTGGCAACTCTTTTCAGTCTACTGGGCAAGCTGTCCATTTTTAAAATGACTTAAACCTGGCAACCCATGCAGAACACTAAAGCACTGCGAGTGTGAAACATCTAAAAAGCTCATTGTGTTCATAAAAACTCTAGAGTGCTGGTATCGGATCAGATTCCTCCCTAATTTTTCGAGTGTCGGAAAACCCAACCAGGTCAGCAGTTCTTTTACAAGCTATGCCGCAATAGGGGAATGCACACCATGCTGAGAGTAAAAGCACAAAAAAGCTTGCTCCGATGATTTATCATCAAGCTCCGTCAGGTCTAAAAGGTCCAAGAGCAGACGAACATGTTCACAGTCTCTGCACCAATCCCAGCTTTTGTTCTGTAACAATCAGTTGACACTATTTTGGTATATTCAGAGTAACACCTCACTCACAAACACCTTAGCTGTTACACATCTGGACGGATGCTAATTGACTCAACATGTGATCAGAAACACACCTTTAAATGGGTTTGTGCGGAATACAGCAACTCGCTGTTAGCAGTACGTGCTAACAGATGCAAAATTATGCAGTGCTCAGGAAGAAGTGAAGGATCATTAAAACATGCTGAATAAAACTTTACAACTGTATTCTAAAAGCAGATGGAGAACGAATCTGCATTAGGAATCTCAGCATAAGAGCTAGCTAATCTAGATTCAGCTATTTATATGCATATAATAACGTTCAAAACAATGAGGGAGGCAAAAACTACCAGGCGACCACTGAGGATTATTGAACCTTACAGAATGCAGCTTTACATTTGTACTCTGTATGCACAGGAAACAAATCCGAACCCACATGCATTAAGAGCAAGAGCGCTGATTCAGACCTAGCTGGCTTTTATCCCTATAATAACAAACAATATAATTAAAAACGCTGATCCCATGGCAACAATGTGTACTTAAGCCCAGGGTCTGTTTGTAACACTTTTGTGACACACTTGAACATTATCAACTGTTTACACAACACATAAGGTACTGTATGTGCACAGTAAAGCTGGAAAGAGTGTGATGGCGGATCTGCAGCCAGCACGCACAAGCATCACGCTGCTCCTCTCTCAGGCAGCAAAGCAGTGCTGAAAGGACAGCGCCACTTCAGCACCTCCTGTGTTTGGACAACCAGGAAGCACGCACTCCCAGGGTGGCACTACAAAACTCAGCAGTGTATCACAGTCTACCCTCTTTGACCCGCGGGCCAAATAAAAAAGGACGCCAAACGGGCCATCGCATGAGTAGAGAGCAATACCTGCAGCACCTCTAGAAGGCCAACCTCACAGGGATTGACGCCGGCATTACGCCCGGCTTCTTCTGCCAAAGCTCACACTCTAAGATGACCTTCAGGAATATCTGCAGAGCATGAAGTGGATGCGTGAGAAAATAAAGTGGGTCCATGGTGAGTTAAGTGCTACAGCTGGAGCAGAAAAAGTGTGGTTCTCGACCAGTTTCTACGTTCCCAGCCGCGTGGATAAAAGTAAAGCTATCGGCATGCAAGCCCTTGCCATGACACAGGCGGTGGTAGAAACTCTGGAATGTGTGATTGCCATGCTGGCCCTGAGTGCAAAAGAAAACAGCATGTCACCCTCTAGCTATCGGACAAACCGAACGGCTTGCTGCCCTCCATGGTTCCTCTTCACCTCCTTGATGCCGTAACTTCCAGAGAGATAAAGTGATAGGAGCATGATGGAAAAAAGAGAAGTTGAAACAGGAGGACAAACAAACGTTACCACAGTGATTGTAGCATTGTTAAAAGATTCATTGAGTTGAGTTCGCACAACATCCAAATCAATAAATGTCCATAATGTTTAAGTAATACATACTTCATTAATGCTTGCATGATGGTGATGGCAGTGGTAGTGATGGGAACGTCCTTTTTCTTGGCTTCAACGTTTTTAAATCATTCAGTTTCTGCGGCTCGGTCCCTTACGCAGCTCATACTGCACTTACTGCAACTCAGTTCCAGATTTATTTATCATGTGGCAGAAAGGGGTGATGCAATTGGTTTGTCAGGAGGTGTCAGCGTTTGATTAAGAAATGTGGCACGGTTTGTCCAAAATGTGGAAATTCAAAGCGTCAAAGAGAAACTTTTTTTTTCAAGCTTCAAACCTTATGTGCCAAAGTAATAATAATTTGCCAGTTTGCTATCAAACTGTTCATATATTTTCATAATTTCTTATGATCTCAGACAACTTATAACCTAATTGTAAAGCTTTTAATGAGTTGCATGAGGTATTAACATATGGCCTCACACAGACACACACTCACACTCATAAACTCGATGACACAATTTGCATGATACTTTTTTACAACTTAATTCAGAAGTCCGAGCACGCCAATACTGCTTGTGAAAATGCATTTTTATGTGATTAAGTTGGACACTAACTTTACATTATGAATATAAACAGGAAAGGCTATGACTTTGCTAATCATGTAAGTGTGAAACTTGTTTCACACATTTTGCAATTTGATTAAGGATGAATAAAAGCTTGCCATACTCGGTTTGATTTAAACACACAGACGTATATACTGTATGTAAAGTGGGATATTATTGGTTATCTCACAAAGTCAACCTCACTGTATATCATTTAGCATGTATTCCATATTCGCATCAGGAACATCATTCACTGATTGCTCCATCTGGGCTGCAATAATCTATATATTCAGGTAATCCTGCCATTACCAAGGAAATATTAAAATTTACTTTGTGATTATGCTCTCTCTCTCTCTCTCTCTCTCTCTCTTTCCCTTTCAATGTGGAAAATTTTTTCAAACCTTCTCTAGCTGAATTAATGACATGATGTTTGATATAAAAACAACAAGAGGACTGGCTAGACATATTAATGCATAATTCAGCAATTATTATTTTGCCACAGAGAGTGTGAGAGAGAGAGTGTGAGAGAGAGAGAGAGAGAGAGAGAGAGAGAGAGAGAGAGAGAGAGAAATGGACAAAATGTAGTTCTCATTTTACTTAAATAACTATGGCATAGGATGATATATCATATCATGCATTGCAGTTTGAATTGCATTGCCTTATCTTACATTACAAAATTTTAAAAATATTTTTCCTGTATCTTTCTGCAAAAATAACAATGCGGACAATTTTTGTTTTCAGACAATAAAAATCCAAAACTATTTAGAATATGCTACAACTTCTTGGCAATGCTTTTCAAATTTGTTCTCGTTTTTACCCAAAACCCATCTCTTTAAATTTTTTTCAAAATTTTTAAAGAAAAAAAATATTTACAATCACTTTCCACCAACAGAAAAGCCTTATTTGTATTGATTTTTTTCCTGTTAAGAAATAAAAGACATTTTTACAAAATACAACGCTGATTTGATTCTTTTTAGTCTTGATCTTGATCTGTTCTAACTTTCATTTTTTATTATTATTATTCAAAATATACCTATCCTAAAGCGCATTTAAGACCCACGGCCAGTCCGAATCTTCAACTTAACAATGCCAGTCTCAAAAAAGGTTTTACTCCTATGTCCTAAGAGGAATACAAGAATTGCTGAACTTTTCATATAACAATAGATCAATCCTGAATCTTGAAACACTTCTGGAATGACTTCTTAATGCCTTAACCACCATCTAGAACAGTATTTGAAATTTTGCCCATGATCACCAGTTTTGGACCAGTTTATGGTACTTGATGAAGCAGTTGCTCTCAGCATTGAGGCAGAGGTGGACAACACAGTGGGCATTTCCTATAGAATTACTGAGTAACTGAGTGTGATAGACACAGCCACTTATACACACATCCCAAGCCTACCTGAGGTCTTCCACGTTGGAGACAGTCTTGTTGAGGACGGTCTTGTCCCTCCGCAGTCTTCTGATCTCCAGCTTAAGCAAGCGGATGTCCTCCACCCTCTGGTTGTACTGGATCTCGCCCTTGTTCAGGATGGACTGCTGGATTTTGATCTTCTCATAAAGCAGTGCCAGTTCGTCATTCCGCCGCACCAGCTGAGTCCCGAGAATGTCCCGCTCGCTAATGACCTTAGCGATAAACACCAGAGCAAGTGAACATAAGATACACCTACTGAGGCACTATAAAATTTTCCTGGCAGATGTTGAATAATTGCACATAACGCTGGAGGACCTAATGACAAAAGACAAATTTAATTATTCAGTACTTATAATAAATATGTAAATATCTTTAAAATATATTTATGTCTGCCAACTACTTTTTGGAGACACAGTTTCGCAGGTTTTTATCAAAATGTGGAGACAAAAATGACTCATCTTGCCACATTGCATCATCTTTTCTATTTGGTCCCAGGTTTTTGTGCGATGGCAGTTTCTTTACGTGGGAAGGTATATGACCCACACCTACTGAGAGACACAAACGCTGGTCTAATTTTAGTTTGGGAAAAACTTCAGTCTATAAAGCAAGAAAGGGCCTTTTCTTCTGAAGATCAAATACCTTTGTCTGTTTCCAGCATCAGCTGAACTCTTATCTAACTGTGGTGAGTGCACCATTCTATACCGTTGTAAGACGGCATCTTTCCCTTTACATAATGTCAAGCAGATTCAGTACAAGGCTGCATGACTGTTAAAAACTACTACTGTAATCAATGCACACAAATTGTAACTAATATTTTAGAAACATGATTTAAACTTAAACAATTGCTTTAGACACACAGGAGGCGGATATATGAAGCTGTATGTAATATTAGGCACAACGGGAAAAAAAATGTAGATAACTAGCACAAACCCCACACTTTATGTGCCGTGTACAGTACTGTATATGGTGACTTGTGAAATGGTTTCTTATTATTTTGGGTCCTAAACATAAGCACTGTTTGTTCCAGTATCTTTATTTATATGTTCTAAATGACATTATAATGAATTTTTTTTAAATAAATAAATAAATAATAATAATAATAATAATAATTAAAATAATAATAAATACATAAATAAAAAAATAATGAAATTAAAAATAATAATAATAATAATAATAATAATAATAATAATAATAAAATGGGTGTTCAAGTCAAACCAGGACTTTTGGTTATGCCCAATTGCAGAACACGTTTATGAGAGTAAAAACTATTTCTTTATATTTCTCTATACAATACCCTGCTATACTAATGCACTTATCCCAGCTTTTCACCAGTGCTTGGATACCATAAAGGTACAACTCTTCTTTGTACCTGAAGCCATGATTAGACTACTTGCTTCACGTCTGAAATGCTGGCCTCCCCGGAACTCCATTTAATAACCCAAACATGTGGACATGGCTTGGACGGTGGTCAGGACTGTACGAGTTTCTGTCATGTGCAAGTGGTGTTGGTGAATGAGAGTGTGTGTACAGTTCCCACAGACAGATGCATCTCTTCTGCAAGTCGTTTACAACTTATCAGTCGATTTTCCACTCCACTTGCCACCTCGGTTGGGATCAACTTGAACATACAGCTTTCTTTAATACTTTCGCATAATTTAAATGTGTTACTGCTGCTCGGTCTCATCACATGCTGTTCTTGAGGTCTTCTGGAAATGTGAATCAGTTTTATGGCTTCATTCAGCAGAAAGTCCTGGTTTGACTTATAATAATAATAACAACAACAACAACAATAATATAATAATAATAAGCATCATCATCATAATTCAACAGCGAGCCATACTACTTCTAATAATTTCATTATTATTATTATTATTATTATTATAGTTGAGCCTTACAAAAAAGTGCCGTTTCATAGGCAGAAACTCTGATATCAATAAAAGAAATAAAATCATATTCATAAGCCTGCTGTGTCCTTTTCAAATAGCAAGCATCTCTACCAGAAGGTCTTTGCTTATCATTTACCAGCATTTTCATTCAGGCCTCACAAAACCCCAGGCTCTGTCGTTGACTTTTCATGTAATTTGTACATGTAATCATGTAATTTGTCCTTAGACTTGGTAATTTTTGGTGCTTACTTAGGTTTCTCTAATCGCTGGTGCTGATGTGTTTTGTACGTGCCTGAAAAAATTTAATAAAATCAATGCAATTTCTCCAGGTTTTATTTTAAATATGACAGCATTTGGTTAATAACATTACTATAATATTTGTAAGTGTAGTCTTTTGCTCTTTCCAAAAGTAACATAAGTCCTTCTCAGAGACATCACATCAAGTTGAAGGCTAAACCAAACGATTATGTGTTGCTGATTTTAACCTTCCATAAGCACATACTAAACGATGTCGTTGTCTAATAGATATATAAATAAGGAGCTTGAGTCAGCATGGTCCCTTCAATTAAAGCGCCCTCAGGATATGGATATCCCTGACCTTATGAAAAGCATCTGCATCAGCTCTCTTTGCTACTTTGACTGCTTTGACTTTCTCATAGTTGCACTTTTTAAGTGATAAAAAGAAATGCATGGGATATGATTGGCTTATTAGCATCAATAGCATCAAAGCTAAGCACAATTAATAATGACATTTGTTTATTTGGTCAGAGGACATATTACTTTTCTGATTAGTCCATAATTGGTTGACTAACCCATGCTAGTGTACAGTATGCTTGACATGATGTCTCCACTGTCACTCGTTAAAAGTGACAAGTCAGATCGTTTCCCTTGCACACATGCACATGCTTCCTGTCTCTTTCTTTTTCTCATTAATGAGAACTTGACCCGAGGTCTTGCAAATGGGTCGTTCTCTCACCAAAGAGAACCTGTCGCCTCACATACTGTACAGACTTTTGATTCGTTTATGGAATACGCCCAAACTTCATTATTTATTGCTGGAAAGGCTGAACTTGGCATTGTTATAGCAAGAAAGCCTACACACAAAATACACACCCACACACATCCCTTTCTTTCTGCCTTACCTGGTCCAGATCTTTCTTCTGACGCACTTTCTCAGCATCAGCGTCTGCTATGATTTTCAGCAACTTGTGCTCTTCTAACTCCTGATTGTCTATGTACTGCTTGGTCTCTTGTGCCTGCTGCTTCATCTTCTGAAGCTCAGCCTACAGGAAGCATGAGGAGAAATTGGACATGTCCACTTAAGAAGAAGAAGAAGAAAAAAGCACTATTTTACTACGTACAGTATAAAACACACATTTTAGAATGCCAACAGGAATTGTAGTAAAAGCTGACATTCCTGGAGCGAAATAAACAATAAAAGGAAAGAGAGAATGGGACCAAATGGGAAGTAAGTGTCCCTTGCATTGTATGATAACAGTTTGAACTAAATCTGCCAGCCGGAAAACAAAAAAATAGGCAGGCGAACTGAGGCGGACACAAAGGGGAAAAGAGACAAAGAGAAAGAGGGTTCATGCATCCAGGACTTATCATTGGAGCACATAAAAAGGTAAAGCCCCCGATCAGTAGCTCCATCTGGCTTCCCTCCTGGAGAGCTCGTCTTTTCCCCCCTGCTGCAGGAACCATGTTGACGTTTCAACCAAATGAGTGCAAACACGTCTTGTGTGCCACATCACTGATTAAGCCAACATAGAAACTGTCAGATACTGTTTCCAAGAATAAACGAGAAAGCTGACATGAGACACAAACCCCTTTTCACCAGATATTAACCAACCGTTCGAGTAGACCAAATCCATCTATTCTCACCTACACAACAGATAGCGAATGTTTGCCTGTTCAAAAACACCTACTGCTTTTCCATATGCTGAAACAATTCTATCACACGCTCGTTAATACTCCTGCCATTCGCTCTCCCACGCAGGGCTAAACCTTTTTAGCTACTAGCTGAATGATGTATTGAGATTGCAGAAGAAGTGACGTCCAGGCCAAGCCTCTGCACAGTCCACCTTGCACTCTTTGCATAGCAATCAGCCGGACCTGACCCGAACTGAGGGCAGCTCCTCTCCTCCTGTTACACATCTCTGTGTTCCCAGATGACTGGAAAGTGTAGACTATTCATTAGAATGATAATACAGTCTTATGAAGTGCCCTAATTGGAGGCTAAGCAGACAGTGCCGTAGGGAAGATCAGGCCCACACGCAGGTTGAAGGCTTGCAAGCATGAACAAAGCACTGAGAGGCCACAGTAAGTTTACAGAAGCAAGGTTAGAGGTGGAAAATATATACCCATGGTCACTTGGAAAAGAGTTGTTTTTATAAAATTTAAATAATAGGAAATCATGAAATGGTTCACATACATCTATTAATGTTCATATCCGATATCAAAATGTTTTCATGTACAACACTGTTCAGCCGTAGCCATATGATCTACCTAATACAGAGTAGGTCTCCCTTTTGCCACCATAGCAGTGATGCACTGTGTGTTCTGACATTTTTCGATCACAATTAGCATTAACCTTTTCATTACACTGGGGATTCTATTGAATCGGCCTACGCGGGCAAGCATATATAATATATATATATATATATATATATATATATATATATATATATATATATATAATATATTATGTCATGCCGTTTAGGAAAATATTCATGAGAGAACTTAATGAAAACTCTGAATATATTGAATGAAACGTGAGAATATTGAATGGATTCCGAATATATTGATTGAAAATATATATATGTATATATACACGCAGAAATGAAGAAATATATTCGCTATTTCACCGCGGAAGACCGGTGTTATGCACTAAAATGACCCCCTGCCACAGATTGCCGCCCTACATAATCTCCGTCGAATATTATATTAGAACAGAAATTTCTAGGTTTATGATTTAGAAATTACAAATTAGACCAAATGTATTTGATTATAAAATAAGCATTATAAAAAAGTACATGTTGTATGGGGAAAAATATAAATTATTATTTTTTATATACAAGATGTATTTTTATATTGCTTATTTAATAATAAAAATCATTTCGTTAAAATTTTCATCATAAATATTTATTTAGTGCAAGCATTTTTGGATTAAATGGCAAATCCCTGTAAAATAAATGTGCCACAAAATAAACATTATTTGAGAATTATGTTCTCGACACCTGTCACGTGCCAAGGGTTAATTATAATGTTTATATCATATTTGATAACAATAAACCTATGAATTTATGTTGTAATATAATATTTGATAGAGATTATGTAGGGCGGCAATCTGTGGCAGGGGGCATTTTAGCGCATAACACCAGTCTTCTGCGGTGAAATATATTTCTTAATCCATAGTCTGGTACTGAATGCGGCTTGTGCCACCACTTTGGGCCGGACACGCACTCATCAATGTGTTGACCATCTCTCCATTTCTCAGAATCGCAGCAACCAAGTTTCTCGCCGACTCACTCATCCTTTTTAAAGATGGTGCTGTGTTTCGGTGACGTCATGTTTCATTCAATATATACTTAGTTTTCATTCAATATATTCAGACTTTTCATTCAATATATCAGTTTTCGATCCATATATTCAGAATTCATTCAATATATATAGAGTTTCAATCAATATATTCAGAGTTTTCATTAAGTTCTCTCATGAATATTTTCCTAAACGGCATGCTATAATATATATATATATATATATATATATATATATATATATTTTTTTTTTTTTTTTTTTTTTTTTTTTGGTCTGGTTGTCTGTTGTCGTCATCTATTCAAAATGTAAACCTTGATTAAGTACAAAATCCTTTTTTATGCTAACAGATTTTTTATCAGTTTATGAAAAGCATTCGCAAAATCATCCATTAAATATCAAACTACAAGCACTTGGTCTGTCTCATGAGTCATTCTAAAGCCTTGTAATTATACACACTTATAAACATCTGCAAACATCCATTTCTAACAAGAAACTGTTATTAGTAATTCATTACAGGTGTGATCAAGCTTTCCTTTTGAGTGTCTAAGCCTGGTTTTAAACCTGTTTCATTTTCAGGCTTGGCATATCCTAGCCTACCTGCTCTTTGAATTTATCTGCTTTGCCATTTGCATTAACAAACTTGCAACCAACCCCCTGTCTATTTCCAGACGCATCTTCATAGCCATATTGGTACAATGCTTCAGATAATATTGATAAAATCTTCAAAGAGTCATATTAATGTCATCTTTGGCGCTATCAATAAGATTTTTCTAAAGTCCTATCTTTAAAGCCAAATTGTTAGAAACTTTGATATAAGACTGATATGCACTGGGTATAAACTGACTAGCATTAGGGACAATTCATCTACAAGAAGCATGGCTACTAGCTTACCGATCATTTTCGTAGTATGGGAGTTAGTAAAGCTATTTATTGGTGAGGGCTTTCTATTTGATTAATTCATTTAGTTAAAATTAATTTTTAAAATTACTTTTTTCAGGTAGGGTTTAGCCTAAAAGCTAGCATCAACCAATAAGAGCCAATGGAGTTAATAGAGTAGCAGGATAGGTACTATGACACTTCAGTACGTACCATGATATTACTATAGTCTGTACCACCATACTTATACCATGGTAGATATTGTGACACTTCAGTGGGTATCGTGTTATGATCTGTACGGCAATATTTTGGTAAATACCATAGTACAGTAGGTACTGTGGCATTTCTGTTTGTACTGTGGTAGTACTATGGTCTATACTGCAATACTTTGGTGAATACCATTTTAGGTGCTGTGGCATTTCTGTGTGTACCGTGGTAGTACTATGGTCTGTACTGTACCCCAATACTTTGATGAATACCATAGTACGGTACGTCATGTGGCATTTCTGTATGTACCATAGTAGTACTATGGTCTGTACAGCAATATTTTGGTAAATACAATAGCACTGTAGGTCCTGTGGCATTGGACTATGGACTGTACCCCAATATTTTGGTAAATACCATTTTAGGTCCTGTGGCATTTATCTGTGTACTGTACATTGTAGTACTATGGTCTGTACCCCAATTCCTTGGTGAAAACCATAGTGGGTCCTGTGCCACTTCATTGGGTACTATGTTAGTACTATGGTCTGTATGCCTATACTTTGTGAATACCATGGTAGTTATTGTGACACTTCGAATTTACAATGGTACAATATAGTCTATAAATATTGCCATTATGGTACATGTACAGTATAACAGATATGTGTTCCGTAGTACAATGCTACAGAACGTGTTGTACCATATTACAATACTTGTTCATGTACCATAACAAAATATATGTGCCATGATAGATTTGCTGCATTTGTCATGTTATAATGATTATTATCTTATAGTTAATAAACTTATGGCTGTGAAAAGCATGTACTGTAATTCTTAGTTAGCTACTCCAAAAAAACTTGTAGCTTGCAGCATGGCTGGCTACTTTAATAAATACCTATTGATTCATCGAGCTTTGCCAGGTACTGTTGCGAAGTGACATCTCCAATACTTATTATCACTCAACCTTTGGAGACACACACATTTGAGACATATACTGTATAGTATCAGTTGAATATGTAAGTACTCAACCTTTAAGTAACTATCAAATTTTACAGTCACACCGGTCTTAGGAATAACCTCAGAGCCACAGTGAGATAGGGAGAGAGAGACATGATCGCATTGTATGGCGTTATCACAACTTTCCACAACTGACCAAGCCACTGTACACAGTAGTTCAGCAAACAAGCGAATTATTAGAATAGTCACACTCTCTGAAAGATGATGCATTTTGACAGGACAGCTTAGAGGCAGGCAGGAAATTACAAAACAATAGATCCCTTGGTAGGTGGATATGACAGGACTTTTGTGCTAATGTAAAAGAACACGGATTTGCCACCATTCACTAAAGGCTGCTATTGACTTCCTGTCAGAGGTGTAATACCCCTGACAGTTGCTAAACACTAGGGGTGGCTTGCAGACTATAGCTGACAAATTAATAGGACAGGAGTTGCAGAAGTGCAAATCACCTTGCTTCAACATGCAACGTTCAAAGGGCAAGAATCATACATAAAATATCGACACCTGATGCTTTTTTTTCCTCCCCCTGCATCATCATGTTCCCCCAAGTCCTTTAAATAGTATTACTTAAAATTGAGGCAACAGTAAGTCACTCTCTTAAGGCCAATTAAATTCGAAATGTAGAAGGTTCTATCTGCGTCATGAATGCTTTATTCCTGTAGGGAACTATTTCTCCTGCTGCCAAAACAACCAAATCTATCGAAAGCGTTTAATAAGCAGCCGATGAGCTGATTTTGGTGTTGATGGCGTGTGAATTGTGAAAATCTCTGGTTTGTTCAGACATAGACTTTTAAAATGATTTATATTTTTGAATGATTTTCATCCAGAGTATGGGTTACTCATCCGCAACTCATCACAATAGCAATAAATTTGATGGATTACGATTTGATGAGCAAATGGCTAAATGGCATCTCTGTGCTTACTGCCTTCGTAAGGAACAAGATTTAGATGGCTAAAGAGAATGTGCTGAATAATGAATCTGACAACTCCTCAGCAAGGCGGATGACACTTTTTTTTTTTTTTAACGAGTTTATAAGAGTTAAAAATGGAGCGATGCATTAAGATGAAATGAAAGCCCTTTCGACTGCTAAAAGCTTAGACTTGCTTAAAAAAAAAAAAAACAGGCAATGGCACTAGATATGGAGTTCAAATGTGCTGTTACTGATGACTAAAAAGAAAATGTTTTCATATTCATCACAAATTATTATCAGACCTCCCACACACCTATTAAATGGCATTGCTGAGTAACACAGAGCTTGCTACAGTACGACCTACAGTATAATACAGTTACCAAACGCTTTATTAGGAACACCTCTACTGTAGGCCTGCGCATTCATGGTGTTATGCAATCAGCCAGTCATATGGTAGTAGTCACTCACTCACTCACTCACTCACTCATCGTCTATACCGCTTTATTCTGTATTCAGGGTGGCGGGGGCCTGGAGCCTATCCCAGGAGACCTTGTGCATGAGGTGGGGTACACCCTGGACAGGGTGTCAATCCATCAGAGGGCTTACACACATATGGGAATGACAGTTAGCCCAATTGGTATGTCTTTGGACTGTAGGAGGAGACCAGAGTACCTGGAGGAAACCCACCAATCAAAACATGGGAGAACATGCAAACTCCATGCACACAGAGACGGGACTAAAACCTGATCAAATCCATCCCAGTCTTTATAACCATAATGAGGAGAAAAGCATGCACAAAAAGAATGCATAACACAATGAACTCTAAGGTGGATGGCTACATCAACCAAACTGGTTCCACATCATGCCAGTAACATGGGGCTACATTGGGCACAGGCTTACCTGGAAAAGTATCGCCAGGTCAATTAGTGGGTCAGAAATTTGGACAGCAATTTCTGTGGACCAAACTTGCCATGTTTGAAAGGTTGGTGGTGGTATAACGGTGTGAGGAATGGTTTTCCTGCAACACACTGGGTCCCATCATATACTGTAAATCAAGCCTACTGTATATCCAGGAACTGTATGTATTGCTGAACACATGCATACAGTAGGCTTATTATTAGGCTATTCTGTGCGTCCACCATTCAATTTATGATTGATTTGTATAGGCACAGTAAGCAGTCGTTTTACAATGAGGCCGACATTCCTAATTTAGACAAACCGTATATCGTTCAGTCACGAAAGCAGAAAGAAAAAAAATCTGCTGATTATAGCAAAAATGGGTCTGTGTAAAAAGGAACAAGAAATTCAGAGCCGAAATGCCTACAGAATACAGGAGAAAGACGAAATGTAGCACATATGCTATTAATTTTCTGTGTTCTACAACACGAACAATGCTTATTTGTACTTGCCCTTACTACCTGCTCTCCTGCTCTCCTGTTCAGCCTGGCCCATTTTCTCTTGTCAAGCAGATTTCCCATGACGTGATTGGCATAACAAGCCGTTCTGCCTTGATGCAGTTACCGAGCGTGCAGTCGTAACAATGTGCTGCGGTAATTAATCCAGCCATTTATTGTGCGCCACATGTCGAGCAATCTATGCTGTGATTATATATATATATATATATATATATATATATATATATATATATATATATATATATATATATATATATATATATATATATATATATATATATGGGTCTGCTGTCTTGTTTACTATTTTTAATTGTATTTTGGTCATGGAGGCCAGAGTTATATGGGAGCTAATGACACCGGCACACTTCGTAATGGCGAGGCCGCCTCTGATAATCCCTTTTAAATTGCGGAGGAACTTGTGATTCAATTATCCAAGCGATATCAGTACCTTTTTCTATCCATTAACAATTACAATTCCGACTGGATGAAGAACATTTGGCATTAAGCAGAAAAAAAAGAAATGACCAAAAAAAAGACTTTAAAAGGAAACGAGGAAAAAGATACACACTGAACATTCTGACTTTCAAAGCAGCTGCATTCACCAACTTGCTTGAACAAAAGGAACAATTGTGTATGAGAAGGAAATATATAATAGGAATTTAATATTTGCAGAAACTTTCTATTTTCATTTTGAGATACCCATCTTGTTAAATTGTCTCATTATTATTATTTTTTATTTTTTTCATCCCTAATTTAGTCGTGTCCAATTCCTCCCCGTCACTAGGGGGCTCCACATTAAGGCTACTCAGTAGTGAGTTTCCTCCGAACCACGTGACACCAACCGACCGCATCTTTTCGAACTGATCGTTCACACACTGTTGGGGGACAGCGCTATCCGCTCCCTCCTTTTGCGGGAGCTCACAGACGCCCCTGACTGGCTGTAGACCCGGGATTAATGTGAGAGCACTAAATGCCTCCTATCCCACCTTACTGAGCGAGCTCGGCCAATCAGCTCTCTCTAGGCCATCGGGTGTGAGAGGCTACAGCATCACAGCCGATGGCCTAGAGACCTGGACCAGCGACCAGCGATCTCCAGGTGATAGGCGAGCACTACTCTGGGGCAAATTGTCTCATTATTAAAAACAACTTAATAGCATTATCTTGTCTATATGTGAAACATATGTGAACATACAGTACTGTATGAGAATCTGTCCATCCATTACCTATACTGCTTTTACTGTACATGAAGCCTATCCTAGGGAACTCCTAGAGCAAGAAGCAGAAGACACCCTTGATAAGGTGTCAACAGATCACACTCACATGTCCAAGTGTGCAATGCAGTCAGATTGGAAATGCCAAGACATACTATATGGAAAACTAGAGGAAACCCACCAAGCAGGAGGAGAACATGCAAGCTCCAGTTCAGTAATGTTCATTAGTTGAGAAATCAGAACAAGAACTAAACATTCAAGTCCATTCTTCCTTCCGCTGTCCTCTCATTTCTATCTGCTTTCATCTTAGTCTCTCCCCAGATTTCTGTCCTAATCAGGTTGTTTGTTTTCCCTATAGTCGTATGTGCAAGTGCAGTTGCAATCACACATCAAGAAGTAATTCCTGAGGCATGCAGGGTAAGCTGCTTGGCTTGGACAGGTGCACAGTGATGCCTGATACTCCTTTTGAGAGATCATTACAGAGATCTGCTCTAATTTGGGAACAAGTGAAAAGGATAGCTGCTGATTCACCCTATTATCTACTGAGGCACCCATGAAGTACATCACGAAAGAATCAAAAGCTTAGCGTAGACAGACCTCAAAGAAAAAATGTTATCCTTATGATTACGTTGTCCATCATAAATAGTGCAAATCAAAGTATCAAACTAAAAAACATAGTCACTTTCTGAACTATGACAGAAATGTATTCCATACCCACTATCATATTGCCTAAGCAACATCACCATGAATATTAGACCCGTGTCTTATCTACTGTAGAGCGGAAGAAAAGTCCAACGTCTCCGCCCCACACGTCTCACGGTGCATCATTCACAGCTCACTGAACAAACATTCATTTACTCCTTCCTACTATACTTTGCTTATGTACTGTATAAACATACACACAGTACACAAGGGTTAGTCAAAAATTATCCGCACTCCGAGTATAGTAAAACGTTTTGTCTTATCAGCACTTTCCGCTCAAGGCCCCCGTCTCCCCAGTCACTGCTGGGCAGGTGTGACCATGTTACATGAGTTCATTTGTACTGTAAATGCAGTGCGAGCAAAAATGGATGCCCCAGTTTGCCTGAAAGAAGAGCAGCATGCAGTCATTCCTGTTTTGAGGGGCGTACCTGGTGCCGAAACAACTCACAGAAGAGCGCAAACGGAACCTGGAAAGATACTCGAAGGAAGGTGAAGTTTCTTAAAGAGAATCATCCTCAATCAATGCTTATTAAAGCGTAAACCTCAGATTAAATGCAGAGGACTGCGATTCAAGGGTGTCGTGATTGTGCATCTTTCACCTGTTCAGTTCCTGAAAGCAGCCATATGAGGACGAAGACTCACTTCTCATGAAGAAGTGAAGCCGGCGGAGCATTCATGGCTCGCAACTCAGCCTAAAACAGTTTTTAATAAGCGAATATGAATGCTTGTTGACAGATGGACGAAGTGTATTAAAAAGCAAGAAGATTACGTCGAAAGATTTCTTTTTTTCTAAAATGTAGTTACAATAACAAGGACAACAACGTGATCTCCAATCGAATCATCTACATTTCTATAGAAGCTTTCTTACCAATTGTAGAGCATTTGACCAAACTAAAACCTCATGGTGGATTATGGACTCAGTGGGGCTTTACATCAATTGAAAGTAGTTTGTGCAACCAATTTTCATAGCTGGACAAGTCGGTGTGTTCTCTCGCAACGCAATTTACTGTTGTTGCAGAAGACATCATGTAAGTGACCACAGCAGGAGACAAAAGCACTAAAAAGAAACCATAAAAATGGATGATTTTTTTTCTTTTTTTTCAATTAACGTGTGAAAACTGAAATTGCAATCTGAATCAGCAGAGTGAATCACATAAGAGTTTAAAAGGGCGAGATTCATTTGTTGGAAGCCATAAAATATTTAACACAAGACTAGGCTGCAAGTTTTTACTATAGAGCGCCACTCTCTGTAATGTACAGAGTCCCTTCTGGTTTTTGACTAATGCTACAAAAGTCCTTATACCTGGGACATTATCCTTTAGTATTGCGTCCACGCCAAAAACAGCAGCCAAATTTCGTGCATAACTCGTATACTGTCAGCTCAATTTTTATTGAGGGGAATCCAGATGATATTTAAGAGGGTTTATTTTAATATAAATATGCAACTTGCATGCTCGGGGAGTTCTGTATTCCATAAGGCATAGTCTCTGGTCCATCAGCATTTTGCTTATTAAATTAGCTAATACATCATTTGTTGTACCTTGTGAGGGAAATAAATAAAAAGCCATGATAGCTAGACATTTAGGGGATACTTGTTAGCTGGATATGTAACAAATCTAAATGCAAATGTACAGAATTACAAATGAGTGAATTAAATACTGTGGTGCTACAGTACACTACGAGATATGGAGTTATGCACATACAGACTAGTAGCTAGAAGAAGAAATAATCTTTGTGGTTCAAAAGAAAGGCCTTGTTGTTCTAGGAAGATTGTGAGATTAAATCCCACACAAGGAAATAGCTACAGTATGTGTGGGCCTGGAGTCCAATAAGCAAAAGTTGCCGCGGGGTGCCATTACTTTCTCCCTTTTAGCAAAAAATTATGTTTTTTTTTTTTTTTTTCCCCAGAGTGTGTTCAACTACTCTGTGATATACAGTAGCATAACCAAAAAGGAATCTTCTTGCGTCTAGTGACCTGGAAATGCGCTAGCCGTGCCGCTCCCTGACCGAGAGCTAGTTAGTGGGTGGGAATTGGCAAACCACCAAATTGGAAGGAAATATGGTTTTAAAAAAAAGAAGAAGAAAATCAGCCATTTTTGAAGTGTCAGCTAAGATGTAATGTTAAAGTTTATTGCTCTCTCTTTCGATTGGAGTAGCTAGAACCCCAGGTTTGTATGGGTTGAAATAATGGCCTGGGAGCGTCGCCAAAACGGGCGCCAGATTGAAAGCCGTAGCTACAGTATGAGGACTTCTAATACCACAAAGCTAACACCTACGAAGTGTATAATGGAAAAATATTCCTCTCAGCCAAAATAGATAATGATAACAAAACTTTTTAAAGGCACTATACTCTATACTCCAGAGTACAGGAGCACGGTGTTGAACCTTTTGACCTGGATGTCCTCTATAGCTCCTGTTCCATTAAGTGCAAGTTTGTTAAATCTGTGTATATCAAGATTAATAATTGTATTGAATTATCTTACTGGATGATATAATAGAGACTAATAATGTTGGAGTGCACTTGAAGTCAGGAGTCTTCATCAAGGCTGACCTACCTTCCACTTCCAGCAGTGCGTCAATACCATGGACATGGAGATAAATTATTGAATCTGTTCATAAGGACTCTGAAAAGAAGGGCCCATGCATATTCATTTAGCCTTCCGTGTCAGCTGTTGAATTAGAAGGTCACAGGTACCGAAAGCGCGTCTTACGATGTTTTAATATGTCCGTCTAGTGAAAAACTATCGAGCGCTTCTTTGTATGTTTTTTTTTTCATTCATTATTATGATATTCTCTTTCTTTCTCTTCTGTCCTTCTTTCTCAAGTTGATATTGAAAGTTCTTTCCCTTCAAATGTAAACTATGCTATTTGACAGAGATATACTGTAAGACTGAGATATGAAAACTAATAAAATGATGAATGATGAATAAATATTACCTTTTCAACCCAAGATTCAGTTTCATGGGGGGGGGGGGGATTGAACATAACCCATATAAAAACCTACTGTACAAACTGCACTAAGCTCAACTTTACATCACATATTGATTAGTTCTGATCTAAGATCAGTGTTATGTTTGTCCTACCGAAGCTTAAAGAACACACCAGCATGAAAGCACCTGATTCCAGATCTGTTGTTCGTTTTTTCCCCTGAAATGAAAGTATATGAACCCTTTCGTCTACAAGGATGAAGAATAAAAATAAATAAATAAATAAATATAACACAGATCAGCCTGAGGGAGAAGAAAAAACACATTTGATTAGGTGAAAGAGTTGGATTTAAAAGAACAGACCAGCATGAAGTGATATATAGCGCTCAGCTGTTATAATGGCCTCTAAAGTGCACTACAGAAAAAAAAATGGAACAGCTCTTAGAAAAGGTAAAAAAGAAAAAAGAAATGAAAATGTACCATGAGTGATTGCTAGATGGTTCCAAGTCAAAAAGATAGACAGGGCCAGTGGGTGACTTGCAGGAGTAAAGAACAAAAAAATAAAGACAGACAGAAAAGTTAGCGCTCTGACAGGAGTAAATAGAAAAGCCGAACAGAACAAGGTGAAGGATTTTCGGTGTTTATTTTACTTAAAGAAAAGAGGATTAGGGGTGATATTCTACCTTAAGAGCTTCCTTTTCTTTCTCTATGCGCTGGAACTCGAGATGCTCTTTGACCAGCGCTGCCTCCTTGCTCTTGATCTCTTCTGTGAGCTGACCGGTCTCTTGGCTCATGGACTTCATCTTGCGCTTCATATCTGTGATGTCATGCTGTATATACACATACACACACACACACACACACACACACACACACAGATAAGATTTATCCTTTTATCCTGGATCATGGTGGCTTGGAGTATATGGCAGGAGACAAGGCAGAGAACATCCTAGACAGGGTGCCAGTCCATCGTACACACACACACACACACACACACACACACACACACACACACACACACACACACACACACACACACACACACACACACACTACGAGCAATTTGGGAACGGCAATCAACCTAATCTGCTTGTCTTTGGACTGTGGGAGGAAACCAGAGTACCCAGGGAGAACCTGGAAACTCCAAGTACACAGATCCCAGGTGGGACTCGAACCCCCGACCCACTATGCCACTGTGCAACATACACAGGTAAGATGACCAACAAAAAAAGAAAGACGCATAAACAAAAGTACAACCAAGTCCACAAATAACAAATACACACAAATAACCTACCAGAACAGACCGAATCATGGTCCAGTATACACACTTTCACATATCCACCCACAGAATAAAGTACACAGTAGAAGGGGCATCTATTTCCATTCGGCTTCACTTGTCCCCTTGAGCCGGTTTTCTTTGCGAGTTTCCGCAGTCTTTTAGGATTATTACCTGCCACAGTATGGGAGATGATCCTAATAAAATCTCAGTCGAATCCTATAACAGATTGTGTGATAATGTCTGTTCTCCATGTCAGATTATATAGATGATGAAGATTCTCTAACAAAAGATATGCGATTAAAGAAAATGACTACTTTCTGCTTACATCATCAATCACCCTGATCTGGGCTCGTGCAGAAAATGGGGCTGCATAAACAGAAGCATTTTTCAAAGTGAACTGGAGGTAAAAAGGGTATTTATTTATTTTCTGCCCATCGGCCTGTTTTCTTTACATTGCCAAATTTGTACTGCTGCCTACTGTACTGTATGTATGTTGTTGCGGGATTTTTGCGTCATACCATCCTGTCCTCTAATTTGTGGCTCGAAGTGCTGTAGCAGCGTTCGCATGTTGAAATGTGTTTTCTTTGGCAGCCAGGGAACGAGACATACGGTATTATGTAAGTTTACTAAACCTGCTCATTTTAATTCATAAAAGAAAAAATAATACTGTAGGCTTATTCTATTTTCTGTGAGCAGGGTGTTTAAATTTTTTTTTTTTTTTTTTTTAAAGCGACATTGCATGTTGATATACAGTGGATACAAGAAGTCTACATGTCCCTGGTAAAATTACAGGTTGTTTCATGATGTTAAAAAGGATTTTCAGAAATAAAGTGATTATCACAACCAACAAAATTCAATGGAAAAACAAATAGTTTTTTTTTTTTTTAAGAGGCGAGGATAATACCTACAATAACTTGGTTGTTGTTTGGAATGCACACACATTTAAATAACACTTTGTTAAAGCACCATTTGCTTATAATACAGCACTCACTCATTTAGGGTAAGCGTCTCCCAGCTTAGAGCATCTTGATTTGACCATTGGAGCCAATTTATGTTTGCTAAAATGCTCCAAATCTATTGAATTGCAATGGGCACAGGATTTTATAGCTGGGGCCATTTGAAGATATTCCTTTGTTGACTTGGATTTGCTATCTGAGTGATTGTTGTGATGGAAGGTGACAATTCTTCTTCATATTTAGCTGTCTGCAAAGGCCTGCAGGATATATGCAAAATAGACAAAACTTGGAGCCCCACCTGACAAGAAGCAGCCCCATAGCAGGATGATGCCGCCGCCACCATGCTTCATTTGGTATACTTTTAGTGGTAAGTTGTCTTGTTTTTGAGCCAAACATGTCATACTGTATCAATTTAACCTTGAGCTCGTCAAACAATAACACCACACTGTTTGGAGTCATTTGGATTGGCTTTGATTTTGCCTTTCCTTATAATGTGCCATAGCACAGAAATAGCGTGAAGAACACGTTCACAGCGTTCTTCGATACATCTAATGTTTTGTAAAGTCTTTTGCACCCCTCCTCTGATTATTACCTTTCAACACTGAGATCTAATGCGTCCTTAGCTCTTTGTGGACCGTGGCTTCAGTGGTTGAATGAAACCAAGACAATTTCAAGGAAATCTTACAGAAACAGCTGATCTTTATTCGGAGGTTAATCAGAGTCACTTCATTGACACAAGTATGATAATTACATTTACATGAGTTAATTGAGTTCATTCTAAACACAGTCACATGCCCTATTATAAAAGGGTGTGCAAACTTCTGGAACCAGGTTATTGTAAGTTGTTTTTTTTTTTTCTTTTTCTTTCTTTCTTTCTTTCTTTCTTTCTTTAATCCCCTGAATGTGAAAAGTTGAACTTTAACTTTAATTTTTTGTTTTTTTGGTTGCTACAGTACATCACATTACTGATTGAAAGATCAGCGCAGATTTATCTTAATTACCGTCTCTCTTTTTTTTTTCTTAACACTAACAACTTGAAAATTTAACAGGGTTGTTTTAATGTTCTATATGTAGGAAAACTTAATAATAAACATAATCAATAATAAACATAAACATTAAATAAATATTTTTTTCGAAACCATGTAACACTAACCATATGTTTTTCTTTGTTACATAACAACATATGTGCTATTTAATTTAATATGCTATAATAATTTAATAAGCAATATGGAATTTCCACCATACAAGTGTTAAGCTGTTATTATAGAAATATATACATACACTGGATATTGTTATTTACATGAGTGCTTTTCCTATTTGCTCTGGCTTTTAATGAAATAAGTAAAAGTTCCCTTTGATACTACTAATAATGTATGAGAAGAAACACTATTTTGATTAGTTTAATATTTATTACTCCAAAAATTTAGCAAGGATAGCCCTCAATTAACAAAGATTTATGTCAGTAGCGGGTGTTTTCACCATTTGCCCCAATGACAGCTTGACAGGGACGACTCATGCTCCTCACTAGCCTCATGATGTTGTTCTGAGGCAATGCGTTCCACTCTTCCACAAGAGCTACATGCAGTTCTGCCAGGTCACGTGGGGGTGAGGTACGATCATCCAGTCTCTGCTTCACCTGGTCCCAGACGTGCTCAGGTCAGGCACTCCAACTTCCTGAAGTCGAGCTGTGACAATTCTGCCACAATGTGGTGGAGCATTATCATCCACGAACAGAAAGTTGGGGGTGGGCGGGTGGAATTGGGGGATGATGATGGGTTCTGTGATGTCTCTGAGGTAAGAACGTGCAGTGACTGAGCCATCTACAATAACCAAATCTGTTTTGCGCTGACTGGTGACTGCTGACTGCTGCACCTCCTCCACCAAAGCAAACCCTGGGGACCATGTTGACCTCAGCGTATCGCTCACCTCGCCTTCTCCAGCAACAGTGACCCGACACTCATCAGTGACAGGACGGTAGACCACTGCTGCATTGTCCAGGTCACATGGTCTTGTGCCCACTGCAAACGTTCACGGCTGTGTCTTGGTGCCAGTGGAGTCACCAGCAACGGTCGTCTGGCATTCAAGCCAAAGCGGTGGAGTTGTTCGCGAATGGTTTGTCAGGAAACTCTTATACCCCTCACATCTCAGAAACGGGCCTGCAGCTGTGTGGCAGTTGCATAACGATATCTGAGTACATAGGTCCTTAGGTACTGGTCATCGTTGCGGTCTGTCACTCATGGGGCTCCACGCCTGGGTCTGTCATGAACTCTGCCAGTAGTTCTGTGTCTTGATGCAAGTCTGCTGATGACACTTTGAGACACACCAAGTTCACGAGCAACATCTGACTGCCTGTCACCGACCCGAAGGCGCGCCATGGCCGGGTGTCGCTGCTCGTCCCTTAAGTGACGTCGTGTGTTCATGGTTGTTTGAATGATGAACTTGGAATGACTTACTGACTATACCAGCTTTTTATACCCACATGTGTTGAAATGTTGAAATTGACGCCACATTCAAAAGGGTTGGCTTTTGGTATTGACCCCAATATAAGGCACATCTGTACACAATGAGACCATTACATGGAGAACACAAAATGAGGTGTCTGTCACCCCAATACAATTGCCTCCCTATCCCAAAAATGTCTGAAGTGAAACAAACACTGTATGTACTGTATGACATGCTTATTGTAAGTAGTGTGTGTATATGTGTATATAAAACATAAATCATATATGAATAATCAGATCAGATTAATATAAACCTGCCATTAGAATTGCAAGAAAATGTAAATTAATTCACACCTTCTGACTGATCAAATTTTGAGAATTCAGCACCACGTTGCTGTGCAATCATTGATATTCACCTCCTAGTACTGTTACACTGAAATACGCACAAACTACTGTCAGTGCTTGTGCATTTGGAAGAAAGCTGCCTAAATAGACAGCATTTACGCACTCATGAGCTAGTAAGCAATAAACAAATGCCATATGCACATTGAACTGCTAGTGATGATGGATGATGATAAAAGATGTGACACAACTTTTAAGCGCATTTATGGTATGAAATTTGAACATTAGCGTATGCCTACGAACGGGTAGGTACGAGACGAGGCACGCACACAGTCTAACAGATCGCAATGAGATTAGGCAGAGAAGCATACAGGTTATAAATATTCAAGAACCCGCACACTTAAAAGCAAAGCGTCAGTATCAGCATTTAGTCAAAAGCACACAACCAACAATAAACACACACACCTACAGTAGTTGGAAAAGGCCCATTTTCTTCTGTAGCTTTATCGGATGACAACTACAGTGTTTAACTAGGACAAGGACAGGACTTTAGACAGGAGCGTAGGAGTATATTTTTTACTCTTGCAACTCAGGTATTATGATAAAAGAAAGTGGAAGAGTAAAAGGAATACAAAATGCAGGGACTGTCCTTTGAAAACGCAGCAAAGAAATCTCTTCCTGTGGTGTGTCACGGTATAACTCAGCTGCTGATTCCTCTTCAGCTTTCTCAAAAGAATCGGCAGTTCAGTAAGACTGCTGCTGAGAGAGTCACTCATTAGGAGAAAGTTAAGTAAGGACTTTCAAACTTACATAGCTGCAGGAGGCTTTTCTTTTCCCACGAGTCAGTAATGCACTTTCATCCTGTACGGATACATGCTAAATGCACAGCCTATAAACCAAGCCAAAGCTACGGTGAATGATTTATGAGAATTGCGCCCAACCAGTCTGTTTTGGGAATAAAGTATTGTCTTGTTGATTATTAGCTTTTGTATAATACACTGTTGAATTCTGCAACAGCACAACACCGATCAATAAGGTGTTTTATTTTTTGTAAGTAAATAAATAAATAAATAAAATGTGATATTGAATTAATTACGCAATTCACTTCAACTGCTTCATACAAAGAATCTTGTCTGTTGTGAAACCTTGTTGTTATAACCGGTTAAAAATCATGTTACACTGCAGACATCATAGGCAGAAAAGATGCATCAGTTGCTGGCAGATGGTTAATTTGTATTAACCAGATGAATTATGTTAACACTAATTAAATGCATGTAATTAGCTAGTGTTTTATATAACATGATTTTTTTTATATTACTAATCTATATTTCTTAATAAAAGTGAAAGTGTTGCCTTCTATTGCATCTTTGACTATTGTATTTTGTACAGTATATGACATTTATGAAACAATTTTTATAATTCTTTTTTAAAAAAATAATAAAGTTATTTTTCTTTCTTTCTTTTCTTTTCTTTCTTTTATATTGAGGAATACTTCTCCAGGCTACCTGAAGGACTTTTTTGGCTCGCATTTTCAATACAGTTCCTGTACCTGACCAGTTTCAGTGAAAAAAAAAATTCTATTCATTCGTTTATTTATTTGTTTATTTATTTATTTATTTATTTATTTATTTATTTTTGTGACCTATGAATCCTTCAAGCATGAATAAAACATCTAACTTAATGCATGAACCAGTGAGAAAAAGGCACAGACAATGAAAAATGATCAGGCTGGTTTTTAGTATACTGGTTATGTTGGAAGCCGGCTGGTTGCATTGGACGAGAGGGGAAATGAGGTTGCTGCTGATGTAATGTAATCTCAATCGTTAATACATTATACTATATACAGGATATAGGGTCGGCGAAGGACACACCCTGGACAGGGTGCTAATCAATCACAGAGCACACACATATACACACGCTCATTCACACACTACCGGCAATTTGGAAACACCAGTTAACCAAACCTGCATGTCTTTGGACTCTGGGATACCCAGAGGAGAACCCACCAAGCACGGAGAAAACATGTAAACCCCATGCACACAGACCCGAGATGGGAATCAAACCCAGAACCTGAACCTGAAGGTGCAAGGCAACAGTGCTTACCATTAGGCCACCGTGCCACCTAAATGCCTTCATAATTTAAATGAAATTAATCTACATTATTACTTTAATTAAAATGAATAGGAAGATATAAGGGATGGCTATGTGTTTATACAATAGTAAACCCTATGTAACCTGCTTGTAAGTCAAAGCAGGCATTCAGCACTTGGATGGCCAGCTAGTTTTACAGACAAAGATCATTTAGCCAGCAGCACGGTGGCATAGTGTTTAGCACCATCGCCTTGCACCTCCAGGTTCCGGGTTTAATTCATGCCTTGATGCTTGATGAGTTTCCTGCGGGTACTCTGGTTACCTCCAATACTCCAAAGACATGCAGGTTAGGCTGACTGGTGTTCCCAAATTGTCCTTAGTGTGTGTATGTACAGGGATTGGACAATGAAACTGAAAAGCCTGGTTTTATCAAACCACTCTGTCACCAGTCTTGCTGTGTGTATTGGTGCATTATCATCCTGATACACGGCACCGCCTTCAGGATACAAAGTTTGAACCACTGGGTCCTCCAGAATGGTTCGGAAGTCCTTGGCAGTGACGCACCCATCTAGCACAAGTATTGGGCCTAGGGAATGTCATGATATTGCAGCCCAAACCATCACTGAAACCATCCCCCCATGCTTCACTCTGGACATGCAACAGTCTGGGTGGTACACTTCTTTGGGGCTTCTCCACAGCGTAACTCTCCCAGATGTGGGAAAGATGTGGGCATTGGCAGGAGTGACCAAAGGTTTGGCTATGGCAGCCTGCCATGTAAATTGACCCTGTGGAGCTCCTGACGAACAGTTTTGGTGGAAACAAGAGAGTTGAAGTGCACATTTAATTCTGCAGCGAGTTGAGCAGCTGTGTTTTTATGTTTTTTGGATACAATCCGGGTTATTAATATATTACAATATATTGACATCCCTTTCATCAAACAGCTTCCCCTTGCGTCCACAGTTACTCCTGTTGGATGTGGTGGATACATCACAAAGACCTGCTGTCTTGGTCACAGATGCACCAGCGAGATGCGCAACTACTTCTCCTCTTTTGAACTCTGATATGTCACCCATAATGTTGTGTGCAATGCAATATTTTAAGCAAAACAGTGCTATTACTCTGCTAATTAAACCTTCACACTCTGCTTTTACTGGTGGAACCACTAAAAATTGGCCACCAAGGATGGTAAATTTTAGCCATGAAAAAAAAAAACGTTACATGACAAACATGACAACCATGATGAATAGTGTAATATAGTAAAACAGGTCAAAAGTGCAAAACAATACAATAAATATAAGATCTACAGTATATGTGTATATATATACCTGAGTATCAAGCAGATTCTTGCTGTAATTGTTGCGTTCAGCCCTGACTGCCTCGTAGAGGTTCTGTTGCTGCTTAAGCTTTGTCTCTGCCTCAGCGATCTTCTTCTTGTACTCAAAGATCTCCATCTCTCGCACTTTCAGTTCCTCCATATGCGATAAAACCTTGGACAAGAAACGCGGGAACAGAAAGAGAAAAAGATCAGTGTCTGATATGTCAGAAATATGAGATTGACACCCTTCACTTCTAATCATGATTCCTTCCATTCGTCTTTCCTCAAACTGTCATTACATGCCCCTGAGAGAGCCGCGTGGCCTTAACAGAGTTGATTTATGTCGGAGGTGCCTGACAGATCCAGGAGAAACCCGTTCGCTTATTTGACAGTCAGAGGCCCAGACTATTTCATTGGAGCCTGATTGAAACATCAGATGGGTGTTGTTATTATTATCCCCCTCAGCAGCTCTGCCTGCACTGTCTCTGTCAATGCAAGACATTATATGTCAAATTAAAATCTGAATTGGAACCGAATTACATGGATTTGCCTTATTAGAGTGCTGTGGGACCCCAAGCTAATCCAATCACGGAGAGCCTGGTCAAATTTAAATATGAAAAGCCAAGAAAAAAAAAAAGGAATTAATTGTATTAACAAAAAGGTCGGCTTGAGAATGTTTTTAACCCTTAAATGCTTATCACTATTGTCTATTTCTTTAGTCATTAAGTTTACCAAGGTTTTAAAATGCTTTTTGCAACAAGTCCATCATAAACTACACTCATGGTCTCCCAGCGTCCCAGAAAAAAAAATTATATATATATATATATATATATATATATATATATATATATATCGCAATACAGTATATTGTAAAATGACTGTATTATATATGAATAATACATTTTCATATTTTGGACACTTTAATACCTTTAATACCTTTATATGTATTAATATATTGCAATATACAGTATGAATGGAGCATGTATGGATATATACAGTATATATACAGTACAGACCAAAAGTTTGGACACACCTTCTCATTCAAAGAGTTTTCTTTATTGTGTTCGTTCTTGTCTTCTTTAGCCCAAACGCATCTCTTCTGCTTGTTGCCTGTCCTTAGCAGTGGTTTCCTAGCAGATATTCTAGCATGAAGGCCTGATTCACACAGTCTCCTCTTAACAGTTGTTCTAGAGATGTGTCTGCTGCTAGAACTCTGTGTGCCATTGACCTGCTCTCTGATCTGAGCTGCTGTTAACCTGCGATTTCTGAGGCTGGTGACTCGGATGAACTTATCCATCCTTCTTGCCATAATACAAATTCAACTTCTTTGAATGAGAAGGTGTGTACAAACTTTTGGTCTGTACTGTATATGAAGAAAGAAAGCATTATATTGATTCTTATAATTGTTCTATTGAAACATTATTCAAACTTGATGCATGTTTAAGAATTACACACACACTTTTACTTGGTCGGTTTGCCCTGATTAAAGTCTATAAAGTCATTTTTGAACTATTCCATTCGAACTACTATGCATTTACTGTAACATATGAGCAGATTGTAAAAATATAAAGAAATAGATATATTTAATGTATCAATTACATACATTAAGATGTACATTAGAATATATGTTAATATATTTCTCAATTAATGAAAAGCGGGAATTCCTTAAGTACTTTTGTAATACTGTATATTAATACAATATATTATTCTGTGTATTGTGAAAATATTTTTGGATATGAATATCTTTTCAGAACACGGAATCATTTAATACAGAATATTGATATAGTTAATATATAGAGAAATATATTTTCACCTAATTTCTGACTTCCACCTGTACCGTACACAACTGCATGCTCTCAGCTTGTCCTATTTACAGTAGGTCTTTCAGTTCCTCTCACTCACCATGGTGTTCTTCACAGTCATGCTAAGCTGTTTATTCTGATTCACTACCCAGTTTATCATCCTCTGCCTGTTTTATAGATTCCTGATTCCTCAAGTGGTACGGCAATCGACTGTTCTGGTTAATGATTTCTGCTTCCCCTGTTCACTTGGGTATGTTGACCCCTTTAGAAATGCTGCCACAGCTAGTCTTGCTGAAGTCCCTGCTTGCTATTCAAACACGATGTATGTTAATCTTATTCATTACGTAACAATAAGCTTACCTTATTATAGTGTACATCTGTCTCTTTTCTGTTAAGCTACATACGGCAGTCCTGAGAAACCACTGATTCTGATCCCTTTCTCCTCTTCAGACCTGCCTGATCCATCCTTACTTCACTGCTGCTGAGGATGGTGCCATATGGTCTGCCTACCTTACTCACTACATCAGTGAACAGTAACCTCACCCACATTTACTTTATGTAGTTAAAATGACTGTCCCTTTTAAACCACTGTACCATATAGCACACAGTTAAAGAAGGGATTTATTCATGATCATGCAATCCGTTATGACCCAAATGAGGATGGGTTCCCCTTCGAGTCTGGTTCCTCTCAACGTTTCTTCCTCATATCATTTCAGGAAGACTTCCTTTCGCCTCTGGCTTGTCTATTGACTGTAGAATAAATCAGGACTTATCTAGTAACAGAAAATGGAAGTGCATAGAGGGATTACACTTATAATGGGCCTTCTAACATAAATGTTTTCTCTTTATAGTACATTTAAGAATCTTGACTTGCACTTGTTGAATAAAAATAAGAACATTAAATCTAGTAAGCTGCTAATGCGAATCAAAGCTTGTCTTCCTTTAAATAATTCCCTGACATAAATACTAGAGTGAGCAATAAGAGACACAGAGAGAGAGAGAGAGAGAGAGAGAGAGAGAGAGAGACAGAGAGACAGAGAGGGAGGGAGAAGAGGAAGAGTGTCTGAGTGTGCATGTGTGTGGGAGAGAGAATGTGCGAAGTCGGTGACATCAGACGAAAACAAATCTCTGTTTAATATTTCTCAGCCATGTCCGGGGTATAGTCAAGTGTCCAAACCCCAACTGAATAATAGCCATTATTTCATATTACACCAGTTTGAATGCAATTGATCTTCCTCCCATCAAAGAGTTATCACAATTTAGCTGTCATATTAGTGGCAGATGCTACCAATCTCTATTCATCATCAATTCTCCACTCGGAGGAAAAATTTATTCTCTAGAAGCAGCATGTCTCACCCAGTCTAACCTCTAACAGATCTGCCACCGAACTGTGCTAAGATATCTGCAGAGGAATAAAAGCAGGCAGCAGAAGTCCATGCACTCACCTGGGTATTTGGCACAAAGTATAATAAAAATAAAATAAAATAAATAATAATAATAATAAAAAAAAAAAAATATTTTTATTTTTTATTTTTTTTATCCATGATCATAATTAGATCATCCTAATTAATTACAATTAAATATATTAATATAAAATCACATAGAATGAAATTATATGATTATTATTATTATTATTAACATTAATATATTATTAGATGAATAATTAAATAAATACATAATTCCTCATCATTATCATTATTGTTGTTGTTGTTGTATTATTATTATTATTATTATTATTATTATTATTATTATTATTATTATTATTATTAATTATATCACCCTAATAATTATATCACTCTAATTAATTACAATTAAATATATTAATATAAAATCACATAGAATAGAATTATATGATTATTATTACGATTATTAACATTAATAATATTATTTGATAAATAATTAAATAAATACATCTCATCATTATCATTATTGTTATTATTATTATTATTATTAATTATATCACCCTAATAATTATATCACCCTAATTAATTATAATTAAATATATTAATATAAAATCACATAGAATAGAATTATATGATTATTATTACGATTATTAACATTAATAATATTATTAAATAAATACATAATTCATTATCATTATTATTGTTGTTATTATTATTTATTATTATTATTATTATATTAAACAAATGAAATCTATTCATATAAATCACATAGAATCCAATCATATTATTATTATTATTATTATTATTATTATTAATAATAATAATAATAATAATAATAATAATATGATTGGATTCTATGTGATTTTATATAAATATATTTCATTTTAATCAATGCTTACCCATCACTATGTGCTAGTCTTTTATTTATTTATTTTTTTTATAAAGGCATATAACTGGTAAGTCTTGTTCACACCTTGTGTCTGAGAGCTGCCATCTCTAGCCTTACTATTAGACAAACGTAACTTATACTAATATAAACGGGCACATATAAAAAGTGCTGTTTGTAAATGGCCTGGGGTTTAAAATTTCACTATGATTTTGTCATTTCCAAAATGATTAAATCGTGTTCGAAGCTGTTTGACTGGCTTTTGCATGAAGGCTATTACCAGCATTTTTTTTCTGAAATAAATGGGAAGTGTCATAAAGTCAGGTCATTACTTAATGGACAAAATTGAGTCCTGGAGCAAGTCAAATTTAGAAGAACTGTTATTTCAAAAATTGCAAAAGAGGTCTGGGTCGGATGGCCGCTTCTGCTAACCGCTAATTCTTCTTAATGACTTTATTGCTGAGGGGGACAAAAAGCCCTACTCAGAAACTGACCTCTTAGCCTCTACAGAGGATTTTTTTTCCGAAAAGAATTACAGAACAAGTTGGTAGTTAAAAAAGTAATTGTAGTGCTTCTTGTTTCCGCATGCTGTCTGCATGTACTGTATGCAAGCCTTATTGACTTATCGACCATCACGTCTGCCTCTCTCTGGGCATTGGGAAAAATGTTCCCTACATTTTTAAAAGCTTAATTCAGAGGGGAGGGAACTGGAAGTGAGGCGTCCTCATTAGCTAAAAGAAATGGTTTTACAAAACTTCAGGCTTGGTTCTGTAAGCCCTTGGGTTTTCTGTGGCAAATTAGCAAGCTGAAAGGTTAGCAGACTCCCTGTAGAAGAGCTGAAAAGCAGGAGGGTTTCAATTTGTTACCCCTACATTGTTGCCTACAGTATGCAGGAAGTAGCATATCCTCTCAATTATCTGCCTTTATCCAGGGTATGACTGCAATATCTTCCAAAGTGGGGAAAGTGAAGAAAAAGTGGATTTTTTTTTCTGCAGAAAGAGAAACCATAATGAGCAGCACTGCAACAAGATATTTTGATTAGACGTGATGATGTTAACAGTGACAGAAAAGAGCAAAAACATTTTGAGAGGCTTTTACATTTGACTTGCTTTGTGGGTTACTACAGTATGTAGTGATTTTTTACAGTAACCCTGTAATATACAGTATACAGGATCCACAATACCCAGTCATCCATATTCTAACACAGGGGTTCTCAGATGATTTTATATATATAAATTATATGATTTCTATTCTGGAACAATTTGGGGATAAGAAAACTACTTTTATTAAACTTGATTATAACTTACGAGCAATGTACATTTGCGTTTAGTGCGGTCTGAGACAAAATACGTTTAAACCTAGCGGGCAAAAAAATTCACTGTTTCTGAAATCAGATGCTTAAACCAAAGCAACTCTCAATTTAAAGCAACTTTAACAAATTATAGAGTCAGAAAGATTCAAAATACATTCCAAAAGAAATGTTAAAGTTTGCCTGCAATTTGTTGCTTATGAACCTATAGAGCTCCAACTTCAACATTAAAAAGTTTTAATTTAAGTTTTTGGTTTTAGAAAAAATGTCTTAATTGACAGATTTTTATGTCTAAACACTAAACTTTACTAAATTACAAGACCATTAAACAAGCTGACCTTAAAGGACAACACAACAAGCCACTTGGTGGTTCTTTCCATCCTTTAAGCACAAAAAAAACTCGAAGAATTTCACCAGCTGATCCATTTCAACAAAAAAGAGTGAAGCTGATTGGTGGGCTCTTGTCACATGACCGGCTATGCACATGTAACATTTTGTCTCCAGTAAAAGATACGACAGTCAAAATACACAGCACTCTAGTCTGAGAAATGTCTGCATTCAATTAGCTGTCTAAACCTTGGCACAAAACTATGTGTTCACTAGACGGATAACTGACCTTTTCTTCTCATACTTGGATTTTGACATCCTCACTGCACTGGGGACATAATGTACACTGACAGAAGACGTCTCATCTTTTCATGTCCCCAGGACAGAACGTGCAATTCTGTTAGCCGTTTGGTAACTCGCTAATTTTGACTGGGCGTCTGTTAGCCAACCCTTCAACTCTGTGACGTTAAACACGCTGACGATGTTGGCATGACAAATACGTCAAACAAGGAAACTTTTAAATTTAGCTTTAATCTCGCGCCAGGATCATCTTAACAATCTCCAAATAGACCCCAAGTCATTGATAAAATACAGCAACAGATTTTTATTTCAAGGTAGGAGACATGCACGTTGGGTCCGGATTGACTTGCCGTGCCGTCTGGATCCAGACTGGAGTCGATATTTTAAGAAGTATATCTTTGCATGTGTTTGCCAGCTTTCAGCAAAAATTTCCCAAACATGCAGAGGACCTGAAAGTAGTCCAAAAAATTCAGCCATATGAAGTGTGAGACATTTTTCTCAGCCTTTGCAAAGTCACTGTAATGCACAGTCATTTGTGATGTACTGTACAGACATTATCCGCTCAATAATCACCGCTTGCCTTTCTTAGCTCCTGCGATATATATATATACAGTAAGACCAAAGGAATAAAGAATCCAGACCACACTAGCACACAATAAATGCTTGTTGAACATCACATTCCTGATTTAGTCACACTTTGCTGTTATAATATGTTCCAGTGTTCCGGGAACACTTTCCACTAGAGTTTTGCAGTGTGGCTGTGGGGATTTGCTCATTCAGCCACATAAGCATTACTGGGGCCAGACACTGATGTTGCAACAAGGATGCCTGGGGCACAGCATTCCATATCATCCCAAAAGTGTCCAGTGAGGTTTTGGTCAGGCATCTGTGCAGGCGTCTCGAGTTCATTTACTCCAACCATGGCAAACAATGTCTTCATGGATCTCAATTTTGTGCAGTGTCACATACAGTATGTTTGGGCCTGTCAGTTCTAGCAAAAGGAAATCCTAGACCAGTGTGGCTTCTGTCTTTGTGCCTTCCATCTTTGAGCCACATATACTGTACACTACAGTAGGTGTGACGGTCAGGTGTCACCATACGTTTGGTCATATAGAATAAGGTTTCTGTATACTGTACATCACTGATCCAGTTCCTGCCCTTGTACAAACCATCTTGCCATGTATTTATATAATTCAGATTTTAACTAGGCCATTAACTAGGCCTTGCCATTACCCGTCATTCTCTTGGGGTAGGGATCATGCTGACCTCTATTAGCGCTTGCTGTAGATCCCAACTCTTTAGAGGTCCATGATTGTACAACATCCAGGCCTCCTGTTGTTTTCTTTTATCAGACGTATTGTTTCTCTCATCTGACTAGATAATGCCTCTGTCAAGATTATGCATCTGAAGACACAACATGAATAATAACTGGTTTCATTTACATAGCATTAGTTTAAATGTTTAAATGTATTACTATTTCTATGGTGTTCTATTCAGACCGGAAAATGAAATAGCAAGACGAAGAATATAAGAAGAAACAGAGTATAATTCTGTCTGTGTCTCTCTCTCTCTCTCTCTCTCTCTCTCACACACACACACTCACACACACACACACACACACACACACACACGCGCGCACACATGCACACACACACACACACACACAGTGTATCTACAATGTACAGAACGATTTCTCTTGTAAGTCATATTGTAAAGATTGGGAAAGGAGAAAGGGGGATTATGGAGTGTTTACTGTCTGTTCTAGGCGATGACACAAAGGCACACTGCAGATGGTGAGCTTGTTTCCCACGCAAAGAGCTGAGAAAGTGAAGAAGAATTTAATAAAATCTGCCTAATAGATGAAGTTTGATTGAGAACTGGCAACTCTTTTTTTTCTGTCCGTCTTTGTGGCTCTGCTCTGTAAATCTATGCAGTTTACAAAGCAAGTCAAGCTTTGTTGCTTCACTGTTTCGAACATCTTCCTTTAACCATTTTATCCTCATTACATTTTATACATCCTTCTTATAGTGTATACTGTACATTTCCGCCTGTCTCCAGCTCGGGCGAGACTGGGCTTTGATTTCAGGGCAGGAAAGACCAGAAAATGCGGTGCACAAATCAGGGCGCTCTCAGTCCTGGTCCCCAGCCTGAATTAAAATGAGGAGGATTGCATCGGGATGGCATTCGGTTTAAAACATGTGCCAAATCAAATAAGCAGATCAGATTACCTTTTGTGGCAACCGAATAACAGAATCAGACAAAACAGGACTAGGATTCATTTTGCAGTAATTATTTCCCACTGCTCTAAATAAAACAGACATTGTGCTTTATGCCTTTGGTATAAAGTTTATTCAATAAAGGAAATTGTAAATCCTGTGATAATGTAGAGTATATGAAATAAAATCAAATGAAATGGTGTAATTCAGCAAATAGTGATAAATATTTGAAAGCAGTTTTAATGAATAAATCTTTAAACCTATGTTGAACCAAAAATGGAAATCTGACTTAAAGGCCTAAAAATGTTCAAATTAACATTGGTTTATGTTTTTAATTGTTTTTTTTTTGTTGTTGTTGTTTTTTAAATCAACTTTTAAATAAGTTTCATTCATGCAAACTGTTTTTATTTTTATTGTGAATGAAGTTTTAAATCATTTAAAAAGTTTTATTGCTATTATTTTCATTATTTTCATCTCATTTTATCATTATTTTCTTCTCTTTTATGTAAAGCACATTGAATCACCATTGTGTATGAAATGTGCTGTACTAATAAACTTGCCTTGCCTGTGTCTGTTTTCTACAACAGAAAAAAAGAAAAAAAAAAAAAAATATATATATATATATATATATATATATATATATATATATATATATATATATATATATATATATATATATATATTATATATATATATATATATATAAAATTATATTTTCGTGTTGTTGAATGGTTGATATACAGTACGGTGCATCTATGGATGATCACTGATAACGTGAAGCTGTTGCATAACCAATATTTTATTAACCTTGCTGGAAAATCCATTTGAATCTGATCAGCTACCTGCTTGCTTCCGGGCTGTGCAAACTCTACCAGCTGGTAAAATATGTTCTGGCTTTTAATAATAAATAAATGTTAATGTTTGTTTTCCTGCTGGTAGAGAGTGTTGTGTTACTTTCATTTAAAAAAATCATTTTCACCTTGGTATTCTTAGCTGTAATTCAGAAACTGTTTACCAGATGGTTTGCCACATTCCATGGTTATTGATAAAAACCTTTAGCTATTTGTAGCTTTTTCCCATTAAAATATTTAACTAGATGTATGCATAGGGACAGGGATGAAATAGATTAAATGACAGAAAAAATAAACATGATGACAGTAAAAAATGCTCCTTAATGCCATTTTTTTTCTTTATTAATTTATTATTAAGCAGAGGCTGAAGACTGTTCAATTATACAGTACAAGTCCCTGTTATAATATAATATAAATATATATAATAATATAATATAATATAATATAATATAATATATAATATATATAGTTATAACTATATAATAGTTATTATTCAGAAATAACATAGTAAAATAAGCACATTAATATTAACCTCTTTCTTTTTCTAAACATTCATTTCTTGTTTTCATCTGTTTATGCTGCAGCAATAAATAATATTTTATATATAAAAATATATAAAATAAAACATTTTATATATAAAAATATATAAAATAAAACATTTATATATAAAAATATAATAATTTTTGTTTACCCTTCAGATCATTCATGAAAGCTCCAATAAAAATTCTGTAATACTGTCTAAATGGTAACACTGGAAAGCATGTCTCTGAGCAGTCATGGTGAGGTGTGAGACATTTAACATTCATTAGCATTACCTATTAGGATTTTATAATGCCAGGATAATCTGTTCCAGCGAGGCTTTTTACAAGTAACTGATCATGCCTACAGTATGTCTGATTCATTATACAACTTTCATGGCCTTTACTGTGGCATAAGACAATGCTGTGCAAGAGAATGTAGTCTTCAGTCATTTCCACATGGTGGAACGGTGTGTGTGTGTGTGTGTCTGTGTGTGTGTGTGTGTGTGTCTGTGCGTGTGTGTGTGTTTTTGTGCATTTACTGTATATGCATACACTCTTCAAAAATACTGCAAAATGTACATTAATGGTTTCAATTAATGTAAATCAAAATGAGTTGCATGGAATAGTAGTAGTAATGGCACTAGGATAGGCTGCTTTTGGCTATTTGATTGGGCAACTACTGTATACCTTTAAGTACTTTAAATTAGTTTTACAAGAACAATCCAGCAATCACTGCAGTGTTTACAGAGTTTAAAACTGCTAGGTTTTGCTTCAGCAAAGATAATGACTATCAACCATCACCCTCCTCAACTAAACCAGTTAAAGCACATATAAAGCATATGTAATATATCTATTAATTGTTTTATATTTACACTACTATATTGCTAAAAGTATTCGCTAATATGACATGCATACAGTATGATCTTGAATAATGTTGGTCCAACCTTTGCCGCTCTAACAGCTTCAACTCTTCTAGGAAGGCTTTCCACAAGTTTTAGGAGTGTGTTTATGGGAATTTTTGACCATTCTCCCAGAAGCGGATTTTTGAGGTCAGACGCTGATGGTGGACGAGAAGGCCTGGTTCACAGTCTCCGCTGTAATTCATCCCAAAGGTGTTCTATCAAGTTGAGGTCAGAACTCGCACACCAAACCCGTTCATCCATGTCTTTATGGACCTTGCTTTGTACACTGGTGCGCAGTCATGTTGGAAGAGTAAGGGACTGTCCCCAAACATTGTCCAAAATGTCTTGGTATGCTGAAGCATTAAGAGTTCATTTCACTGGAAATAAGGGTCCTACTCCTAAAAAACCCCACATCATAAACCTCGAATCTCCCAACTCCCACCAACCCCTCCTTGGAATTCATCAATTTAGAGAACACGTCTCCACTGCTCTAGAGGCCAGAGATGGAGTGCTTTACAACACTGCATCCAATGCTTTGCAATGCACTTGGTGATGTAAGGCTTGGATGCAGCTGGTTGGCCATGGAAACCCATCCCATGAAGATGTTCTTGAACTATTCTAAAGACCACTTGAAGTGGAAATCACTTCCACTTTGTACTGTACATATTTTACTGACAAAGTTCTTTCTATTTATCTATCTACGAGGTGGTATCAAAACGTTCCGAGAGTAGATTTGTAACACACCGACAGATCTTTGACCTTCATAAGTCAGTGTGGCAAACGACATCGTCCTGCGTAATGTACATCGGGAGCCGTGGTGCAACCTTTTGCTATTCAGTCCTGTTACCATATCTGCGATTTCATTATTATCAAGTTAGAACAAAAATTCTGCCACAGAGATGTTTGACATGATTCAGCCATTTAACAGTGATTAATAATAAAGTATTAATAAGTAAGTAATATAGTACTTTCTTGTGAACAGAGCTGGTCTTGTAACTTTTTGATACCACCTTGCTCATAACGTTCCTGTTCCTGAAGCATGCTAGCTGCATCATCACAAATTGCATAATTTTTCAAAAATACAGTACATAGTCTAGTCAAACAAGTCCATTTAACATGTTGCACAGTCAAATTTGCTCCTTTGACCACCTAAAGGATATTTAAACTGGCTTGTCTTTGAATTATAACATTTTGGTATTTGTGTTCAGCTTTTTGTGCGATGCAAATCAAAAAGAAAAAAAAAACTGATTGTTTGTTTGTTTGTTTTTATTCTAAAAATGGGTAGAAATAAAACTAATTATAGGTGGCAGGTTTAATTAAAAATGTGTCTTTGGGAAAGAGACAATGGCTTCTAATGGGCTGAAAGCCCATTAGCATCACTGATGTCATGGTGGATAGCAACAGTTGCTAAGCAGTGACTAAATCATTAAGGTGGGGTTTGGGACGAGACATCTGTGGATGTGAAAGTACTGTATGGCTATGCTCAATCCTGTGTCTGTATTTGTGTGTGTTACCTTCTGAGTAAGGTCACTGGCTTCGTTGATGTAGCGATCTCGCTCTTTTTCCAGCTGAAAAATGATCTTGCGCTGCTTCTGCGCCTCGTCTCGATAGTTGAGAATTTCCTGATCCAGCGTCTTCTTCGTCTGCTCATGCAGCTTCACCAGGTTTAACTGCTTCTCAGTGGCGTTGGCTGCCTTGATCATATTCTAAGCACACACAAACCATGCCTATATGAAAAATGCTGCCTTGCTAAAATATTTTTTCAAAAGCTGCTTTTTTTGTGAATGTCATTTTAAAACATCAGCAAGAAGTGGTCACTTGGTTGGAGTGAAGGACATATTTTCATCTAAAATGCATTAGAGAAAGGTAGATGAAGAGCAGAAGACTCAGATGTACAGCCAATTTCAGAAGCTAAGTCTGCATGACAATGTGTGTATTTTGCACATGTGTGTGTGTGTGTGTGTGCGTGCGTGCGTGTGTGTGTGTGTGGAAGAAGGCAGCGTTTTTTTTTTTTTTCAATCCAATTAAATATGAATGGCCACTCATCTCCATATCCACAATAATACCGCAATATTCTGGAGATCAGCGGCGCAGGAAGCTACTCGATTGTGAATTGCACTTCATTTTCATAACTATGTTAATAGAGCAAATCACAGCTCAGGGGTGGTGGAGTATAGAGAATTTGCAATGTGATAACTTGATATTATTGTTTCTACTTACATATAGCTGCATTGTTGGATTTGTTTAAGAAATTATTTTCAATTAAGAATTAAAAACTCTGTAGAAATACCAATTTCATGTGCACCAGAAACATAATTGTATCAGGGCAATGTTTTATATATGATTATAATGTAATGTAAATTATGTCCAGTAATATAAGATGTTACAGCATTTAACCAATTATTTTTGTCCCTCAACAAGTCATTATTTTGTGTATTAATTTTAGTATTTAGTCTGTAGTGTTCAAATGTGATTTATTTGCTATAGGTTCTGTTTTTAGCATATGAACATGAAAAAAAAAATTTTGGTATTATTCCAATTAGTCCCAAGCGACAGTTTCATCACTAAACAATAACAAATTAAGTATTAAATAATAGTGTACTAAAAAATAAATAAATAAATAAATAAATAAATATAATAAATATAATATAATATAATGAAATAAATAAATATAATAAATAATATCACACTAGATTTCAGAATTATTACAGTTAATTATTATTTGTATCCATTATCATGCATTTATTTTAAAATGGTTGTTTAGAATAATATTTGATAGTGATTTAATTATATTTTGTAAATATTGTATTTGTTTTCTATACTTATTTAAAATGTAAGTAATTGTTGAATTTGTATTAAGTTAAAATACATTTTAAATTCATTTGATGCGACAATGCTACATGCAAGCAACAAATATGATTTAATAACAAGAAACAATGAGAATAGATTTTTGAGTTAATATCATGAAATAATTTAGCACTTTAATGCTAAATTTAAAAACAAAAAAAGTGTGTTTTTTCCTGTTGGTCATTTTATCATCAAAATTATCTACTAATAATTGATGGAATCTTTTAAAATCTATGTTCTTAAATTTTAAGGAATCAAACCAAAAAAAATCTCGAATAATAAATGATCGCCTTTCTATAAACAAAAAGATGTTTTTTCATTAATAAGATTATTTTTTGACAAGTAATATTGTTTCTATTTTTCTTTTTATTAACCGGTTAGAATGTTGATCTGAATCATATACTGTAACCATGATAGAAACATGGAACATGTTAGAAACTAAATAGCTATATTTATAATAAATCATTTTTTGCCAAGTAATTTTTTAATCAACTTCATTACTTGTACTGTTATATCTAATTAATATTTCATTGTACATGTTCTATCTATCTATTTAGTTTATACTGGCTTCCTGATCCAGCCTGAGAGAGGGCAAATGTTTTATCTTTAGAATAGCATGCTTCTAATATGGAATGTTACTGTACAGTATAGTAATAACAGTGCATCCAGACACCTACTTGTGTTATAACCATAGATGTATAATAACTGGACGAACCCGCTATGATGTCACCCATAGGTTTTTTGAAGAGCAGTTTTAAGGCTTAACTGTAGGAGCTCTGGTCATCACTGTCTTTGCAGGATCTGACCACCTAAACCCTGATTAATCCATAAATTGGCAAAGAGGTGGAATGAATAGAATCTGGCTGTTGGTTTGAGTGTCAGTTACAACAAGCTAGATAACATGGCTAAAATGCTAAAGGGGCTAACATTAAATTTGATGCATTCCCTTTTAGTTTTAATTCGATTTAACTCCATTATCCATACCCTTCACACCGTCGCATCTCAACTCCTACTGTACATTGCTTGTATTAAATGAAATGACGATTCCAGTTAGCTGTTTAGCTAAAGTGATACAACGGTTTCATACCTGCAATGCAGCTATTACATAATATTAACTCATGAAAATTCACCCCTGCCCTGCCCCATTAAAAATACATTGTCATGAATGGAAACTCGTGTTTATTTCTGTTGGAAAGTTTTTACATGGGAGTCTGTGGGGTCCGACTCACTTTTGGAGCTGGAATTGAGCCTAGTGGTCATTCAAGGAACAGCACATTTTGGGCCTACTATGTCATAAAATTATTTCCTAAGCAGATTTTGCCTCTTGGTTATAACTTTGCGGTAGTATCAGTATCTTTTCAGAATATTTCTAATGTCATAATGAATATTTCTATTTGTTTGTCAGAGATTGCTAGTACATTTGTAATAGAATTATTATTCTGTGTTCTGACCTTTACGTGACATTACAACACATCAAACCAGTGGATTACAAAGTTAAAACCAACTACCTATATTAAGTAAGTGATGCTCTTCGCACAATTTCTCCAGTGTTATGGCACAATGCCCACACACATTCACACTCATTCAAACCTAGAAGCAATTTAGTGCTCAATGTACTGTAGCTGATCCACCTACTGCCATGTGTTTTTTTTTTTTTGTGTGTGTTTTTTTCTTGATTTTTTTTTATCTTGTTTTTAGGTGTGAGGTATTAAGGAAAACTAAGTACTTGGTGAACCAACAAACCTCCATATATCCATGAGGCCTGGAACGCTATCCTTGGCTCCAGCACACATAAATAAATGACTTAAATATTTAATTTTCAATTGCCACACTATAAAAATTTCATATGGTAATTCTAATCATATGCACCTACCTTACTCAGCATGTCTTTCTCCCGGATCAATTCGTCTATTTTCTTCTTGTCACTTTCTGTCTTTTTCTGTGCCATCTCCATTTCTGCAAATAAAAAAGCCAGTGATGATGTTCCAAGAAATATTTAGTGTTGACAATTAATGTAAGTGTTAATACGCAAAATTTACGTGAATGCCCAGGATTTACTGTACAGTATATATACAGTAGCTTTATGTTCATTTATGTTCATCTCCATAGTGACTTAAAGAGAAAGAATAAATTCCACTGATATCATCAGTTTCATGTTCAAACGACACATCAACAGATACATAAGGAAAATTATTCAAGCAGGTTAATTATATATAAATATAAATATGCGCTTAAGGGAATGTTCTTAATGACTCGAATTTATTCGAATCTGTCCAACATAAACATTGTCTTGAGTAGAGTTCTTTGGGTGTAAATTTGTTATCATTTTTATTTATAAGGTATCCAAGGACACAGTACAATTATATAAGTATGTGTCCAAGCAAACCCTTTCAGCATTTGCCTTTAATACTGAAAATGTAAACCAAAATAGCTGGAACATGATATCATGAATCATTTGATATTAAGGCAAGAACTCATTAAAGCTTTCTCAGAATATGTTTTACATAAGTGTTTATTGATTGCCTCATCAACTACCTTCGGCTTCAGTTAACAGGTTTTCCGTTCTTTGGTTGTACATGGAAATGATGTCAAAAAACCGTGTCTGTGGTTTTCCTACAGTACTTATGTTCAAGGGTGAGTCAAAAATTATCCACACTCTGGCTGTAGAAGTATCTGTATCTGTATCTGGCTGGATTTTAATTAACTTGAATTTTCTATACACTTTGCCAATCTGTCACCAAGTTTCGTATTTCCTGACTAAAAATATTTTAGGCTCGGGATAAGAGCAAGGCACTTAACCCTCAACTGCTCAAATGTATAACCAGATAAAAATGTAAGTCACTCTGGATAAGGGTGTCTGCCAAATGCCGTAAATGTACAGTAAGCTGCAAGCCACAAATGCACTGCTGTCATCAGATGAGAATCTTTGTCCTCGTAGGGCTGCTTTCAGGGGACCAAACGGGTGAAAGTCCAGTGGACTATAGGGGGGGATGACTTTGGATAGCAGTCCTATGGGTTTAATCCAAAGTTTAGGCTTCAGCTCTTCAAAAAGCGTCTCACTGTAACGAGTGCTGTTGATTCTTGAACCTTTTTCCTGATAATGTTCCAATTCTGGCCCTTGAGGATCCCAGAAAACTGTTGAACTTTTTCTCGGTGGTGATTGAGGATGTTTCTGTTCCATACTCTGCCGTTTAGTCTCAGGCTCGTAGTCATGAATCCATGTCTCATCACCAGTAATGATTCTGTTTACAAAATTTTCACCTTCCTTAGAGTATCTGTCCAAAGTTTATAATGATAAAAAGCAGTAATGTGAAGCGCCACTGTTAAAACACAGGTTGTTTAAGTCAACATATCCACAGCAGTCCAAGGTGAGGGTGTAAACTGAGAGCACAGTCAAACTTGGGAACACAGGGAACATAGGGGCACGAGACAAGGCACACACACACGCAAACACACACACACATGCACCAAAACACCAAATTACCTAATCTGAATGTTTTTTGTCTGTGGGACGACCTGGAGTTCTCAAAGAAAACCCACCAAGCACCGGGACACTCGCAGGCAGAGCTCAAACTCTCGACCCAGGAGGTGTGACGCCGCGGTGCCACCATCAAAACACATTACTTCCATGTTAAAGATGAGTGGATAGGCAGGGAACTGGTTAGTCTTCATCGTTTTTTTGTGTGTGTAACATTACCGCAGGATAGAGATATTCAGAACATTTTAGAAAATGCTGCATTAACGTGGTGACTAGATTTATCTGTCTCTTTGTAATGTAATTTGTATTTTTTTTGCTTAGAGTCTTGTATAACAACTTCAACAGTGTTTCTGTAACAAACCAAGACCATGAAAAATAACGAATGCATGCAAACTTGATTTGCATTTAAATACACTAAACAGCATGACTGTAGTAATATCACACACATGGTACTACTAAATAGTTTTTGTGCTGTATACTACCTTGCAAGTATCTCAGTTTGAGAGCTCCATTATTTTATATTCGAAATATACAATAGCCTGTTTTCGGCTTTATGATCTTCTTTGGTTTACGTGCTGTAGCACAGAATCATTTCTGCACCGGGTCCACTTCCAGCGATCAGGGCTCATAACTGTCCATGTAAATAAACAATGCTAAAAACCCTATACAATGGAATAAAGTACAGTACTGTAGATGTCAACTGGTGCAACCGATCATTTTTCAGAAGTTGTAAACTTGACCATAGTGGCAGTTTATGTTCCGACTGGGCTACAATTGCACTTATATTTCTTCCATAGCATTCAGCATAAAATATAATAAATAGAAATAGAAAAGCTAAGCTTTATTGAGGACAAAAAAATACAGAATTCAGTCTCTGCAGTGTCCTGGATTTGCTGTAGGTTTTTATGAAAATCTTGGGAATGAGAAGAAGCACAAAGTTACTTTATTTTGAGGCCAGAACAACTATGAGTGGTGATTGTTAAACCTCTGTTCACTGTGAGTTATGAAGCAGTTTTAATATTAGTAATAATATTAGCACAGTGCAGAATACAGAAGAGGCATCACTAAATGGTGGACAGGACCGAGTGACGGTTCCATCCAGACCCTGATGGATTTCTGATAATTGAGAATAACTATGATACCAATCTCAATACCATCTTGCTTTTTTTAACACGTCACGTAGCCAATAAACACAGTAGTGTACAGTACCTATGCATATACAGTATACAGTAAATCAAACCTCAAGAAACAGAAACGTAGCGTTTCTTAGTCCAAGAAAAAGAAAGTGGATAAAATATCAATGTATGTTTATTTCAGAAACATAAAAGTGAACATAAAATGTGCTGGAAGTTAAAAACTCTACTGGTGTCCCGCAGGGCTCAGTACTTGGTCCTCTTCTGTTCTCCCTCTGTACCCGATCTCTTGGTAAGGTCATATCATCGCATGGATTTTCATACCATTGTTATGCAGATGACACTCAACTTATTCTCTCCTTTCCTTCCTCTGACACTCAGGTTTCCACCTGGATCTCAGCATGTCTGGCAATCATCAGCTGAAACTCAATCTGAGTAAAACCGAACTGTTGTTCATCCCTGGTGACTCATCCCCAGGTCAAGATCTTGTGATATCCCTGGACAACAATCAAATCACTCCTTCAGCCACTGCCCGCAGTCTTGGGGTAACCATGGACAATCATCTGTAATCTGTAATCATCTTTTTGTAAGTCGCTCTGGATAAGAGTATCTGCCAAATGCCTAAATGTAAATGTAAATGTAAAACTAGTGTGTCTCATATGTTCCGAAACTGTGGCGATAATAAAAAGCAGTAATGTGACGTACCACTATGAGACAAACGTATCCATATATATTATTTGTTTTAACTCTCGCTGAGTCTAATCAATCTGAACGAAACAATGTACAACTATGTGCTCAATATACTGTATGGAACTTTGGACACGCTGGGATGCCACTGAGTTGGACCGATAAGGTTGCTTAATCATAGTGACAGTTTAATATTATAGAATATTCAGGTTTCTTGTCAAGTGAATCACTCTGTATAGAGATCTGAATCCTAACACAAACATGAACTTCGGACCGAGAAAATATTATTGACCGGATTTTATTCAATTAAAGTATTATAAATAGACACAAGTTTACAATATTCCCAGAGAAATCACCTAACTGCACTCTGTAGGGCACCAAATGTGTATTTTAACCATATAATCCTTATATGGTGTATAAATAGCGCTACATCTTTTAACTATCATTGACGCCTTCAATGCAGTTTATTCCAATTTTGCAATGCCACATGTCTTAGACTGGTGGGTGGGAACCATTGGTAGCTCAGGGAGTTAAGGCACTGAGTTACTGATCAAAAGGTCAATGGTTCTAAGGCATAAACCCCATCTGCTCCAGGGGTGCCGTATCATGGCTGACCCTGCGCTCTGTCCCCAGCCTCCTATCTTGGACATGTGACAAAAGAATTTCACAACACATTAATGTATATGTGACAAATAAAGGCATCTTCCAATCAATATAGAGAAATCACTTACAGGCCTTCAGAAAAGAGAGAAAGAAAGAGAGAGAGAGAGCATGCAAGAGAGAATCCTGGATCCTGAAGACCTAAGCCTGGAACGTTCCCCCCACACGCACACACAAGAAGCCAAAAACTAAAAGAAAAAGAAAAACAAAAAAACTTTTAAACCCTGCAGGCATTTGTTTGGACAAAATGTCGCATACCAGAAGGTGAAAAATACTTTTTTTTTTTTTTTTCCCAAAAGAGACCTACAGCAGTAATTGTTGTGAGAGGCATGTCAGTGTGAGATCGCCTGAGGGACAGTGAAGACCGCACACAGACTGGAAAAAATACAGTACCTGCATGCAATAACAAGATTAATCGCTCAACTCCTACCTTACATCAGCATCCTAAATGAGGCTGTGTGCATATGTGTGTGTTTATGTGTGTGAGAGACAGAGGGATAGAGAGAGAGAGAGAGAGAGAGAGAGAGAGATACAGTACTACAGTCATATAGTTGGGGCGATAATGATATTGAGAAACACAAAAAGAAAGAGCCATTATGGCCGTTTCATTGCGCTCATTATCTTTATTATTACTGTTATCCCACTATCGATTTCCTTGGCACTGTAGTCATGGTAATAAAGCAATCACTGAGCTGAGGAGGGACTGAGAGAAAGGAAAAGATAGGGAGAGTCTGACTAAAGGTAATACAGAGAGTGTGAAAGAGAGAACAAGTGAGATGGCGAGAAGGGTGAAGAGAGAGAGAGAGGGAGAGAGAGAGAGAGAGAGAGAGAGAGCCTATCTTCATGATCATAACAAAATGTAGAATGAAGGCATAAGATTGTGGTGTTGCATATTCATGGCATTTTTATTACCATCAGTGGAGGCAGAAACCTGGTGAACAACACTGTAATTGAAAGCAATAAGTATCCTATCAGACCAGATCTTCTCTTCCAGCTCATCGCAGTGACATTTTCATAATGACATACAATTATATTTCACTTACAGATCTCACCTTGATGTTCGAATAACCTGTCCGCCTGACAAGTGCAAGTTTATGTCTTTTGTGTTTTCTAATGTACGGTACTTCTGTGGCCGCTCTAAGACATAACCTTAAGTTAATTCCTCTAAATTTCTATGGTATTTTGTAGATTCATTCATTCATTATGCACTGTCCCATTAATTAACAGATTCAGAACTCATAATCATTGCTATTATAAGATAAAATAGGTACTTCCATTGTATTTAGTCAATAATTAAAAACAACAAGTTGTATTGATGGGAAGTGACGTAAATAACGAAGATGTTAAAATCAGGTTGCAGGAAATAAAACAGTCCTTTTCAGGATTCCAAAGTATTTAGAAATGACAAAATCTTTAGGATTAGTATAGAGTCGTCTTCCTCTTTGTCTTTCCACTGTTCCCTTTCAGGGGTCGCCACAGCAACTCATCTGCCTCCATCTAACCCTATCCTCTGCATCCTCTTCTGTCACCCCAACTTACTTCATGTCCTCTCTCAGGTCTTCCTCTAGACCTCCTGCCTGGCCGTTCCAAGCTCAGCATCCTTCTACCAATATACTCACAATATCTCCTCCTGATATTCGCCTCCCTGACTTTATCTCCAAAACATCTAACATGAGTTGTCCCTCTGATGGACTCATTCTTGATCCTATCCATCCTTGTCACTCCCAAAGAGAACCTCAACATCTTCATCTCTGCTACCTCCAACTCTGCCTTCTGTCTTTTCTTTAGTGCCACTGTCTCTAAGCCGTAGAGCATCTCTGGTTCCACCACTGCCTTGTAAACCACCTTTACTTTCATTCCCACCAATACTCTTTTATCATACAACACACCTGACACTTTTCTCCACCCATTCCAACCTGCCTGCACATGCCTCTTCACCTCCTTTCCACACTCTCTGTTGCTCTTGAACATTGACCTTGCCTAAGTACTTAAAGTCCTGCACTTTTTTTAGCCTCTGCTCCCTGTAGCCTCACCGTTCCACTTGGGTCCTTTTCATTTACACACATGCATTCTGTCTTGCTGCGGCTAACCTTCCTTCCTCCATCTCACTCGTTCTCCGCTCTTGCTACAAAGTACTGTACAATGCCATCTGCAAACATCATAGTCCACAGAGACTCCAGTCTAACCTCATCTGTCATCCTGTCCATCACCAGAGCAAACAAGAGGGGGCTCAGAGCCGATCCTTGATGCATATCCACCTCCACTTTGAACTCTTCTGTCAAACCTACAGCACATCTCACCACTGTCTTGCAGCTCTCGTGCATGTCTTGCACCGCTCTAACATACTTCTCTGCCAATCCAGACTACAACACCACAGCTCTTCTCTCTCTGCACCCTGTCTTACGCTTTCTCTAAGAGTACAAACACACAACGCAACTCCGTATTACCTTCTCTGTACTTCCCCATCAGCGTCCTCAAAGCAATTACTGCATCTGTTTGACCCTTTCTAGGCATGAAATCATACTGCTGCTTAACAATTGCCCACCTCTACCCTTAACCTAGCTTCCACTTCTCTTTCCCAAAGCTTCATTGTACTGTACAGTATGTTGCCACAGTTTTGCACATTTCCCTAGTTCTTAAAGATTGGAACCAATACACATTCCCATTGCTCTGGGATCCTCTCACTCTCCAAGAGCTTCTTAAACAAACTAGTCATAAACTCTACTGCCAGCTCTCCTAAGCACTTACATACCTCCACAGGTATGTCATCAGAACCAAATGCCTTTCCACTCTTCCCATTACCCTTCTGGCGTCTGTCAGTACATTTCCATACCTATCTTTAATCACTCTAACAGGCTGCACATAGTTCCCATCTCTATCTCTCTGCCTCGCCAACCTGTACAGATCCACCTCTCCCTCCTTACTGTCCAATCTAGCATAGTCCTCATATGCTCTTTGTTTGGCCTTTGCCACCTCTACCTTCACCCTTCTCCCTGTACTCCTGTTTACTTCAGTCCACTCAGCGTCCTTCTTCTTACGGTAGCTAACCTCTTTCACTCGTGGACTAGTTAGTTCCATCACCAAGTCTCCTTATCCACTTTTCTCTTTTCCGATGATACACCAAGTACCCTCCTACCTGTCTCCCTGATCACCTTAGATGTAGTTGACCAGGCAACTGAAAGCACCTATTGACCACCCAGAGCCTGTCTCAACTCCCCCCTGAAAAAATTCTTAATTTTTTTTTTAACTTCCACCATTTTGTCCTCTGCTCTGCCCTTGTCCTCTTTACCTTCTTCACCACCAGGGCCATTTTATACACCATCATCCTGTGCTGTCTGCCTACACTCTCCCCTAACAATACTTTGCAGTCACTGATCTCCAGATTACAACGTCGACAAGAGATCCTCAGTCCACCTGAGTTCTTCTGCCTTCGCTCTTCTATGTGACCCTATGTTTCTGCAAAGGTATTCACCACTGCCATTTCCAACCTCTTTGCAGAGTCCACCAGAATCTGTCCTTCTGTGTTCCTGTCCTGAAGACTAAACCTGCCCATCACATTCTCACCAACATGTCCATTAAAATCTGCACCAACCACCACTCTCTCACATCTGGGGAGATTCTGCATCACTTCATCTAAATCACTCCAGAATTTCTCCTTCTCTTCTAACTCATATCCTACCTGACTGGCATAACCATTTCCAGCTTCAGACTCATCACCCTATCTGATGCTCTTTTCACCTCCAGAACATTCCTTACAAACTTCTCTTTCAGAAACTCCTACTCCATTTCTTTTCCTATCCACACCATGGTAAAACAACCTGAACCCTGTTTCTTAGCTTCTAGCCTTGCTACCTTTCCACCTGGTCTCCTGGACACACAGGATATCCACCTTCTTTTTCTGCATCATGTTAACCAACTCTCTTGCCTTCCCTGTCATGGTCCCAAATCCCCACTTCAAAATCCCCACTGTCACTCCTAAACTCTTGCCTTTTCTCTTCTCTTTCTGCCTATGAACACTTCCTCATCTCCTTCTTTGACCAACAGTAGCCCAATTTCCACCAGCACTCTACGGTATAATGTAGGCACGACCAATCCGGTATAGAAGTCCTGTTAATGATTCGCATGATTGACTTGGTAAATGTTTTATGTCGGGTGCTCTTAGAGAGGTAGAGTAAATCTAATATTACATTACAAACTATTTATTATCAACTTAGATCCAAAAATATTTGTAATATCACATGAATCAATGCACATTGTTTTATTTATTAGTACAATTTCAAAAAATTATAACTTGATCCAGACATGATGCTACAGTGCTGCGCAAAAGTCTTCAGCCACCCTTCAGTTCTTCATATTACGTTTAATTTTTAGTAATAATATGGATTAAATCAAAGAAATGAGAACAAATGTTTTACTACTTAAATTTCAGAATTAAAAAATTGGTTGTTCATGTAGCAACCTCAGCAGCAACCTCATTTCCCCTCTCGTCTGTTCCAACCACTCAGCATTCAGCATCGCCAGTATACTAATCACTAGCCTGTTCATCTGTCATCATCTGCACCTGTTTCTCACTGGGTCATGCCTTAATTTAGATGTTTTTATGCTTGATTAATTCATAGGTCACTTTGTGGCTTAACAAACAACAAATTCATCTGAAACTGTTCAGGTACAGGAACTGGACTAATGAGAGCCCAAAAAGCCTTTCAAGAAGCTAATTCTAGTCAAAAAGAAAAAAAACAGTCTGAGAATAATAAAAAGAATAGAAAGAATAGATACATAAACCATTGCTCTCTCGCTCCATCTCTCTCGCTCTCTCATTCTCTTGTTCCTGTTATGCAAAATATCCATTACTTGTTCCGTCTGCTCTGCCAACAACTCCACCCAGTCCTCCCCTCCCTAACCAATCACATTGCTGGTCTAACTGCCACAGCCTGTCGCATCAATCACTTGTGGCAACTCTGATTAAAATGACAACATGCATCACGATGGAAAGCCCTGATTACGATGAGAAGCTGGCTGAAGCTTCATCCATCATTTGATACAAATGCCTGCAGTTCATGCAAGCAAATCAAAACCAAGCCTGAAATTAACATCACTATCCACAAAAAGAACTAAATTAAAAGGGAAAAAGACAAAACTTTTAATATATGATGTCAGCCGCCCTTGATTGGAGAGACTTGGACAATTAAATCGCCTTAAGTGACATAGATTATCAGAATGTTCCCATCTGGGATAGGCTTGAGTGTTTGATCTTCTTTTGGAAGGACTTTTGGCTTAAGGAAGACTTAGTCACACACATGCATTACACATTTTGTGTGTGTGTGTGTGTGTGTGTGCGTGTGTGTTTTTCTCGCTTTAATGCATTGACTCATCTCATTAAACAATTTTGGAGTTGAGTCAGGTGTGGTTTAAAAACAGAAAGAGCAGAAATCACAAAAATAGACTGGAGAACAAAGCCACAAAACAAAATCAGTGCCATTATTTAGTAATTTGCTGCACTGTTGGATATGAAACTTTAGGAAAAAATAGTACAGCTTTAGCTGGGTTTGTGTTTATTAGCCATCCTAAACAGCATAACAAGGAAAGTAAAAATAAATTTTAAAAATGTAAAAAATTTCATCAGACAGTGTGGCGCCAGCAATGTACCAATCAAAGCCCAGAGAAGTCATACCCTAGTTGTTCTGTATTCTTTATATAATGTTGCCCAAAAATGTTGAAGGTTATTATATACTGTACTGTGGTAATAACTATTACATAATGTTATTTTAACTTAATATTTTTTCAGATGACCAAATGAAACCTTTTGGGATTTTCAATGCATTGTACGTTATCAGGTGGTATAGAAGACGGTCTGACAAAGATTAAATAAGTTACCCACTGGTCTGTCCTCAGGAGGAAGACTTAAAAGTACAGTATGTTGCATCACTATACTGATCAGCTTTAACATTAACACCACAAAACCTTAACACTTTAACACTGGTCAGTAAACTGGTGACAGCATAATGGGCACCTAAGGTTCCCCATCAAGTCAAGTCAAATTTATTTATAGCACATTTAAAAAACAACCGAAGTTGACAAAGTGCTGTACAATAATAGGGGGGAAAAAACAGAATTAAATAGCATAAAATGAAAGCAAAATAAAATTTAATATAACTATGTAAAAAGTAAATAAAAATTAGTTAGTGACAGTTACTAACATGCCCATGCCCATGGTTGCACAGAAATGCCAATTCAACACAAAAGTCAAATGCGTTCCACATCGCATCCACAGAGGCCCCGCCCCATAACCCATAGTACCTAAAGGATCTGCCGCTAATATCCCAAGAGCTGCCGAGGTGGTACAAGGGGAACCTACACAATACTAGGCATAATGTTTAGCAATGTAATGTTTTGGAAATATGTACAGTATGTATATAACAATAGAGTGTTTTGTTATCAGGATTGGTTTGAAGCAGAATGTCCTTTAGGATGTTAGGAAAGTAGAAAGCTGGTTCTAGTTATATAGTCTATTTTACATTTGACCAATTATGAAATTGCATTTCTTCTGTCGCAGCCCATTATGTCCATTTGTCCATTTTTAGTACTTTGTCCATTTTTAGTACTTTTGCTACCATGGCAAGAACAGCAGTCAAATTCATCATGAATACTTGGGTACAGTATGGATTACTCGGCAGAAAAAAAAATCGCAATCAAAAACAAAATAAAGGATTATAGATTTGTCACCATAATGTGCTATACTCTGGTTTCATTACCAATGCAATTTGCTGATTTTTTTCCCCCCTCCAAATGTAATCAGAGTGATCAATTGTATTCACACTGTCATAAAGAGGCCGGTTGAGAATACATTTATGATATATCCACGGAAAATATTTTCACTTTATATCAATGTGCAAAAATAAAGTGTGATGTGAAACTGTGTCTTGTGGCGCGATGGCCTCGATCAACTTGTGATTGATTCATTCTGAGAAACGGTGTTGGGAGAGTTCACATCACCATGGCGGGCTTCTTATAAAAGATGTGTGAATAAGTAAATAAAGAAGATTGTATAAGCCCACAGCTTGCTTTATTTATTCATAGTATGGAGAAATGTTTTGGAGATGTACTGCATAGTAAGAATGAAAAGGCGCATTGGTCGATCAGTGGTACGTTTCTCTTCTGCCTCTTCTGCCATGTGAACAGCTTGGGTTCGATTCCCAGCTTGAAACTGAATAACTGGATGCAGGGCATCCTTAGTGCTGGTCCTTAAACCCAGGAAAAAATTGAGTGGATCTTCATGCAATCAATGAAACAAACAACGACAACAGTAATAATGAGAAGTTGGCAAGCACATACTGTAAATAAACAGTAACAGATTTCTAATACAGTGGAACCTCGGATTTTGAGTAACATGGTTTACGAGTGTTCCACAAACCGAGCAAAGATTTTTAATAAATTTTTTATCGGAAACCGAGCAAGTATTAGTTTACGAGCGCCGAGTATCATGTATCATGCAGCGTCACTCTCTTACCTCCCGGAAACACTTATCTGTCAAGATTTATTTGTTCTTTTTTTTTTTTAAAGGTAAAGTGCAGATTAATTTGTTTTATTTTCATTTTATAGATTGTATTAATTATTTTTATGTATTTATTTTTTGGGGCTGTGGAACGAATAATTTGAGTTTTCATTATTTCTTATGGGAAATGATGATTTGGTTTATGAGTGTTTTGGAACATGAGCCCATTTCTGGAACGAATTATACTCGTAATCCAAGGTTCCACTGTACATTGCTGCATGAAGAGATGGTTTCTAATATATTGCTGCATAATGTGATGAATTCTAATGATGTCGCCTACACCTCCAGAGTCCAGGTTCGAAACCCCCCTAGAGACATGGAGTTTGCATGTTCTTCCTATACTTAGTGAGTTTCCTCCAGGTACTCTGGTTTCCTCCCACAGTCCAGAAAGACTAATTGGTGTTCTCAGATTGCCTGTAGTGTGTGAATCCGTATGTGAATGTTGACCGGAGGTAAAAACCATTGGCCTCCACAGTCCCTAGTTGGAGTACAGCGATTCCTACTGTAGAAGAATGGATGGATGGAATAACCAATTAAACAATATGGCTTCACTACTTACTGTATTATCTGGCAGCTTATAAAATAGTTCTTCACTTCTTATGTTTATTTCAACTGATGTTTTATCAAATGCGAAAAACAATGCCAGTGGTCTGGATTATTCGATATGTAAACAGAACAAGCACGTATGCAGCTCTTACAACTCATTTAGTCCATAAATGTATCCATTAAAATGTATACATGTATTGTCATAAAAGATGAACTATCTACTTAATATTGGTATACATGATGTGTGCGACTGTCTGAGGAGCCTGTTGGCCTGTAGTTATGTAAGTCTAAAAAAAAAACAGTGCATTATGTAGGCAATAACTCCTGAATACATATTAACTCGGGTCTGAATTTTGCCCTTGTACGGATGTATGAATAACACGTTTTAATATCAGATCACAAGGCTTTAAACACAAGGCCGCAGGCTGCAATTCATGTAGGTAAGGAAGACCTTCTCAAATCCAGCCCCATAAAATGATCGCCTGTGGGCAGGAGTAAGTTTTGTCCGATCATATACATATATTTTTTTTTTTATTTGCTTTGAAATTATTTAGTGTCTCAAAAAGGCTAAAGATGTTTTATAATGCACTACCATAAAGACCAACATATTCTTGTACTGTAAATGGTGTGTTTATGCATGCGCAGCTGATATCATTAGAGCAGAACTACAGACTTTAAAAAAAGGTTTGTTGGAAGAGACAAAACAACTGTTGTTACTGCTACTTTTTAAAAAGTTAATACCTGGGGTGTTCAAGTCAAACTGGGACTTTTTATTTGGCAGAATAACAGATCTCAGTTATGACTAATAATTATTTTAACTCGTCAGTTACAATAACACACTTATCCAAATGTTTCACTCATGGCTGGATAAAAGATTGAACATTTTCTCAGTATGCCAGCATCACTACCAGCTTCCTTTCTGAAATACTGGCCTCCCAGGAACTCCTGCCCCAAACAAGTGAAAATGGAACAATCAGGACTGTACAAGTTGAGCCTGCAATGTTCAAGTGGTTATTTATGAATGATTGTACAGGCAGATGCACTTCTTCTGCAAGTTTGATACAAGTTATCCAGTTTTTTACGGATCAGGTGTTCAACATGCTGAATGTTAATGGGAATGACTGTAGTGCATCCAGAGCTGCCATGGATGGCCTCATCATTTATACTCATCACCTTACTGTACTTGAAGTCGTCTCTCAAAAAAGTCAATCGGTTTTTACACCTTCATTCAGGAGAAAAAAAGTCCCGGTTTGACTTGAACGCCCCTCGTCATTGTTTTAAACAAGATGACCATCAGGGTCTGAAATGTTCAGTAAAATGTTCAGACATGGCCATTTATATGAAGTGTAATGGCATGATTTCTCACTGAATGTTGAAATTCATTATTAATACATTATTAATGCCAACCATTATAATTACAGTAGCAGTGTCAGAGTGTGATGTGAAGCAGTGGGGGATAAGATACAGTAAGATGGATAAGAGCGCCCAAGAGTTAATACAGTAGTATGGATGAAGGAGTGTATGAGGGTTTGAACACTAGGTAACCAAATCACACACAAAAAAAAAAAAAAAACATGTGCATAATATACAGGCACTTACTGTATGGAGTAATGTCCAACTTACAGATAAATCATATCTGCCATAACACCTATTATATAAAAATTTCTCAAACTCACTCACTACATAAAAAAACATCAGTACAGCTTACTGTAAGTGGTTCATCATCTCATTATTACTTAGAACATGTTCAGGTTAACACAGTGTTCAGGGTGTAACTTTGTATTTGGTTTAAATGTTCTCTTACTTAACCTTGTAATCATGCCTTCAAAGCATAAATCTGATGCAAGATCTGGTGATGCATTAAAGAAAAAGAAAACAGTCATGATGGAAAATAAAGGTCAAATTCTATTTGTTATTGAAAATGTTATTATTTTGTAATGTATTATTATGTTCAAGATGCTGTAGTGTAATTTGAAGTATTTCTTAAGTGCTTTCTATGCACAGAAAGGTAAATACAGTACAGTATATATATACTGCTGTATATAGCCTGCTGTGAGAAACATTTGATTAACTGACACCAAATAAGTATCATATGTACCTGTGATCGACTTGAACTACAAATTGTACTTAAAGCCAGACTTATCAACTACTAAGTTTTCTCAGAAGTAGGTGTGGCATAGCCAAAACATTCTTGAAATTTTCAAATTACGAACTGTTACAAACCAGGCAGCACTGTAGCTTAGTTGTAAGCACTATCGCCTTGCACCTCCAGGGTCCAAGCTCGATTCCCACCTCTGTGTGCATGGAGTTTGCATGTTGCTTGGTGGGTTTCCTCTGCATACTCTGGTTTCCTCCCACAGTCCAAAGACATGCAGATTAGGCTAACTGACATTGCCAAATTGCCCGTAGTGTGCGAATGAGTGTGTGAGCATGTGTACCCTGCCTCGTGCATTAAGTCTCCTGGGATAGGCTCCAGGCCCTCTGTGACCCGGTATACAGAATAAAGCAGTATAGACGATGAGTGAGTGAGTTACCTAACAATTTGGGCACTCTTCTTATAAATCTTACAATGCTACAGTATACAAACACATTCTAGATAAAGGTGTGCTTCAATTTTTGTGACAACAGTTTAGGGAAGAAACACATACAGCGGTACCTCTACATACAAATACATACAAAAAAAGAATTCTTGAGGCAAAATCTTGTATTGCGAAACGTGTTTTCCCATAAGAAATAATGTAAATGAAGATAATTCGTTTCAGCCACCCAAAAACATTACCAATATTACCAATTTCCAACACTGTAATCATATACACTCACCTAAAGGATTATTAGGAACACCATACTAATACGGTGTTTGACCCCCTTTCGCCTTAATTCTACGTGCCATTGATTCAACACGGTGCTGAAAGCATTCTTTAGAAACGTTGGCCCATATTGATAGGAGAGCATCTTGCAGTTGATGGAGATTTGTGGGATGCACATCCAGGGCACGAAGCTCCCGTTCCACCACATCCCAAAGATGCTCTATTGGGTTGAGATCTGGTGACTGTGGGGGCCATTTTAGTACACTGAACTCATTGTCATGTTCAAGAAACCAATTTGAAATGATCCGAGCTTTGTGACATGGTGCAGTATCCTGCTGGAAGTAGCCATCAGAGGATGGGTACATGGTGGACATAAATAGATGGACATGGTCAGAGACAGTGCTCAGGTAGGCCGTGGCATTTAAATGATGCCCAGTTGGCACTAAGGGGCCTAAAGTGTGCCAAGAAAAGATCCCCCATACCATTACACCACCACCACCAGCCTGCACAGTGGTAACAAGGCATGATGGATCCATGTTCTCATTCTGTTTACACCAAATTCTGACTCTACCATTTGAATGTCTCAACAGAAATCGAGACTCATCAGATCAGGCAACATTTTTCCAGTCTTCAACTGTCCAATTTTGATGAGTGCAAATTGTAGCCTCTTTTTTCTATTTGTAGTGGAGATGAGTGGTACCCGGTGGGGTCTTCTGCTGTTGTAGCCCATCCGCCTCAAGGTTGTGCGTGTTGTGGCTTCACAAATGCTTTGCTGCATACCTCGGTTGTAACGAGTGGTTATTTCAGTCAAAGTTGCTCTTCTATCAGCTTGAATCAGTCGGCCCATTCTCCTCTGACCTCTAGCATCAACAAGGCATTTTCACCCACAGGACTGCTGCATACTGGATGTGTTTCCTTTTTCACACCATTCTTTGTAAACCCTAGAAATGGTTGAGCGTGAAAATCCCAGTAACTGAGCAGATTGTGAAATACTCAGACCGGCCCGTCTGGCACCAACAACCATGCCACGCTCAAAATTGCTTAAACCACCTTTCTTTCCCATTCTGACATTCAGTCTGGAGTTCAGGAGATTGTCTTGACCAGGACCACACCCCTAAATGCATTGAAGCAACTGCCATGTGATTGGTTGATTAAATAATTGCATTAATGAGAAATTGAACAAGTGTTCCTAATAATCCTTTAGGTGTATTTTGCTAATAACATAGACATTAAACAGCAATGAACCTTAATTTATGATTCCTATTGGCACCAGCTGCTTTAAAAAAACAAACTGAAAGTGACTCCCTTTTCTTCTTGCTACCGTACATGATACCCACGGTGCCATGTCTTTACTAAGTTCGCTCATACAGTATGCCAAAAATTCTTCATATGCCGATGCAATTTTTTTTGCAAAATTTCAGGTCTCACTCATCTATACCGCTTAATTCTGTATTCCGGGTCACGGGGAGCCTGGAGCCTATCCCAGGAGACTTAGGGCACAAGGGGGAGTACATCCTGAACAGGGTGCCAATCCATCGCAGGGCACACACACACGCGCACACACACACACACACGCACGCACACACACACTACGGGCAATTTGGGAACGCCAATCAGCCTAACCTACATGTCTTTGGACTGTGGGAGGAAACTGGAGTACCCGGAGGAAACCCACCACCCACCAAGCACAGAGAGAACATGCAAACTCCATGCACACAGAGACGGAATCGAACCTGGCTGGGAATCAAACCCAGACACTGGAGGTGCAAGACGACAGTGCTAACCACTACACTACAGTGCCGTCAAAATTCCTAATAAAAGGATAAAAGTATAAATAAGGAATTATTACGGTCTTTAGTGTACGTCTGCACTGAGAGAGACTGAGCTAGACGGATAATAATGTGGCACACCTAAGCATTATTGTCAAACATATATTTCTGTGATACTGTCTATCTCTCTCTCTCTCTCTGAGCTGTAGTGTTATATATTATATGTTACCGTCTCACCACCACACCGAGGGCAGAAGCACAAATACTAAAAGTAAGTGACACTTTACATCAAACTTGGGCTGTTTTGTCTTATATTTACGGCCAATGTAAATATAATGAGTGCAATTTCTTTCAAAATTAGCTCTTCAAAGCTGTTTTTTTTTCCCCCTCAATTTTTCTTCTTCCCTAGACTGCATGCTTCTCGATTCCAGCATTGATGAGTCCCTCTGGGGAACAATTTACAGGAGTGTACGAGAGCATACACAAAACAGAATCACAATATATCTCAGAGATTGACTGAAAATAAAGTGAAAATAGAGAAGGTTCAAGGGAGGAGAAACAAGAGCAACGAAGCAAAACAAACAAGTGGGAGCGGTGGCAGAGAGGTGAAGGCCTGGAGAAGAACAACAGACTATCATCTAATCAATGCAATTCTCTACAGCTCAGGGAGAGAAAAGGTAGAGAGAGAGAGAGAGAGAGAGAGGAGGTAATGATGATAATAATAATAATAATAATAATAATAATAATAATAATGATTCCTATATGGAGAAGAACAATATG